>CANXYC010692871.1:0-111732 GCA_948193065.1 Aleurites moluccanus
ATATATATATGTTTATGAGGATATATGAGATGATATTTCAGAATGAATAGTGTTTTATGATTGATTGGATATATATATATATATATATATATATATGCCATGTGTAACATATGATGGATAAATTTTATTCCGCTGTGATAAATATATGTATATTGCGAATGTGATTGATACTGGGTTCTACGGGTGCCGGTCTCTATTGGCATTTCCCGTGCCCTAGGACCGTCGCGATCCGGCTCCAGGATTGGGTCGTGACAAGGAGCAAGTCTTTAGCACCAAAAAGGAAGAAGAAATTTCCTCCCAAAGCTGCTGGAAGTGGCCGGCTCAAATGGAGAAGGAAGAGGAAGAATGAAAGTGAAAGGGGGTTTGGGAGAAAGAAGAACATGGAGAGAAATGGGAGAAGGGAAAAAAATTGGGTTTTTATTTAATTGATTTTGCCCCCTTTTCCCCCTAAGTGGCCGGCTCCCTTCCCTCTCTCCAACCGTAGAAAAAATTTATTTAATTTACCTATATAAGTTTATTTAACAAATTTTTAAAATATACTCTAATTTGAGTGGGAGGTGACATCATCCTCCACTCAATTTTTTTTTTTTTGAATTTCAAATTCAATAATTTCACAAATTCTAACATGCTTTTTTAATTTAATTCATCAACTACAATATACTAATTCTAACTATGACACATAATTAAATTTAAATCGCATCGAGGAGAAAATAAAATTTTGATCAAAAAAGTCAAAGTTACTATTTTGGTCAACTTTTGACCTGGATAGTAACAAATTCACATTTAAATTCCAAAAATTCAATTTTTATCAATTATAAATAAATTAAATCATAAAAATATCAAATTCATCAATTTCACATATTTCACGTATCACAAGAGTGCAAAATGACTAAATTACCCCAGAACTAAGAATTTCTCAATTCAGGGTTTCAATTCAAAACTAATAACATATTGAGTCATGTAAACATAATATCATGAAGTTATCAACATATGGACATTAAAATCACATTTATAAATTCAAATAACATGTTATCATGCAAAAACATAGAAGCACCCCCTAACCCGATCATTTGCCTAAGCTCTACTGTTAAGGTTTCAACTGAGGTGTTACACTTCAATTTAGTTTGTTTATAAAATTGATAGTGTGCTTAAAAAATTCATATTTTGAGTAATGAATCTTTTTGTGATATGATGATACAATATTTTGTTTTGAACATTATATTATTTATCTATTGAAAAGTATTATATATAGAACATAGGAGGAGATTGTTGGATATATTAAATAAAGCTAATATATGTTTTAATATAAGCCATAATAGATAATAGATCTTTATAGTGGGTCTAATGGGCAAAAGTTCATTAACTAGTTTAATTCTAGTGTAAACTTATATATATATTGGCTAAGGGCAGCATACTAGGTATTCTAAATTAGATATCTAGAGTGTAATATTTCAAACAATCGTATATTGCTTGACCTAAAATCCTAACATTAATTTCTCAGTTCTATTTCCCTTTAATTTATTGTTTTATTTTGACTTTGTTGAAAAAAGGTTATAAAGGATTAAAATTTTGTGTTGATAATTGTTTATATCTTAAAAATGAAAATTTTGGTGGTAGTGATAATATAAAAATTTTGGTTTCGTTAAATGTAATACATTTGTGTGAAAATTAGATTGAAAATGATAAATATTTTGAATTTTTTACATAAATTTAATAGGTTTTCAAACAGAAAGATCTTGAATTTTAACAAAACCAAAATGTAAGAATTTTTTAATATAATTTTAAAAATACATGAACTTCTTAATATAATCGACTAAAATACAGGGATCTAATAATAATTAACCCATCATTTTATCCATTATTATGATAAAAAATTTCACATATATAATTTTTAGAAAAGAGTTTATGTTTACTTTAGAAATAGAATAAGAACAATTGATATCTAAATATATCATATTCAATCTTTTTCTTTTGTAAAAAACTAAATATAATTTATTTGTTCCATTAATAATTATATTTAAAAAAAAAATATCAATATAAATTTACATCATTAAAGTATAATAGTACTAAAAAAATTAGCAAATCAATTCAATTTAATTCTTAAGATTATATTTTATTTTCAATTTTAACAAATTAAACATAATGTAAAATTCATTTTGTTATGGCCTTGATCCATAACCTCATAACAATATCAAACTAGCAAGATAATGACAGTAACAAGAGCAATAATAAAAGAACAGAAAATTAAATTGACAGAGGAAAAAGAAGTACATAATAGAGAAGAGAAGAGAGGACAGAAAAGAAAAGAAAGTAAGAAAAATCATAACAGATTCTTTGAATTAAGCAAATTGTAAAAATTCATGCCATTCAATTAGTTACAAAAGCTTGTATAGTTGTTAAAGCTACTGACTTAGACAACTCAACGTTGAGCAGCTAACAATTCTAACTAATCAACTCACACTCTTTATTTATTTATTTAATCGCTTATTTATCCTCAATTGGCCATAAAAAATATCCTTCCCTTGAAAATCTTCCTTGTCCTCAAGGAAAAGGCCAGGAAATTGTGATCGCAGAAAAATAACATCTTCCCATGTAGCTGCTTTTGGGAACAAATTGATCCACTGCACTAATACCTGAAGCTTATCAATGTTATCAAGCTTTTGGAAACAAAAATAACATTCTTGTAATCGCTTTTGTTTAAGATTATCAATGTTATAATCAAGGTGATAAGCAATGCAATGGCCTGTTTAAATCTATATGATAGCTTCAAGTGACCCTTATTTGACATGCTCATCATAGTGGCACATCACAATCTTCAAGTGCCTGCCTTATTCTATCTGTAACTTTGGCACTCTCATAGGTAGTGAGAAGACGATTGAACTTTGTTCTTGTATCCAATAAAGGCTACCTATTTTGAATTAGAAGTTTATGAATACGTCCTCTTTTTCTTACAGCAGCAAAGAAAATGCATGGAAATTGTGTATGTCCATTATGACTTCAGAACTATCTTCTTGTCATTTACCAGCAAGTATGTCCATTATGAGATTTTCCAGTTGTGTTACAAATTGCATAGGATCAATCCTGAATTTTCATAAACTCTTTGGTCCTTACAACTGTATTTGAAGTGTCAGATGATAAAGTAAGGCCTAGCAAATAAAGCAAGTCATCCTCGTAAATAACTCCAATAAGCTCATAGGCCAAGAATTTTGTGATTGTTTTACCAAACAAATTCAGTAGATCAAGCATCATTTATGCATCTCTAACAGAACCATTTGATTTAGCAGCAATGAAGTCTAAAGCAACCTGATCAAAGTCAATATCCCCCTCAACACAAATATTCCCCAATCTCATGGCTATATCAACATCTTTTATCTTTGGAAAATAATATATGTGAGACCGTGATACTGCACTTCTTGGCAGTTTATCCAAACACGCTGTCATCATCACAAAGACAACATGTTAATGAAGGTTCTCTAGGCTGTTCAGAACAGTTCCCCATGTCTCTCCATGCAGCAAGTGACACTCATCAACAATGAAAACCTTGAATTGTGATGAAATTGGAGGTATTGTTGCATTCTTAATAAGGGATCTAATCCTCTCCTATCAAGTAATTCTCACTGAATCCACTTCTTTCACATCTTCGCTCTTTCCAGAAAAGAACATCACACATTCTCAGCGAATACCACATAGTTTATATTCCTCAAGTGAGAGGCAATTTAATGCAATATCACAAAAATACATGGAATCGACAAGAAACTCTGGCTCAAACTCACATATATTTTCATACTAAGAGTATGGCGGACCAGCAGCTAACACAGAAAGCTTCTTCTCTATAATGTGCCATGGTTCATCAGGAATTCCAAATTCTATCATTGGATGGGGCAGACTAATTATCTCTTGATTTCCTTCATGTGCATTTATCTTCCCTACTTTGCACCCTTGTCCATTTAATCTCTCATTTTCATGAAACTTTCTCTCTTATTTTTACTGGAAAAATCCTCAATCCTTATCTTTTGATGAGAATAGGAAATCACATTATCTTCAAAAGGAGATTCACATTCAGAATTGTTAAGCATTTTAACAAACATCTTGGAGACATGAATTTGTTTTGGATAGAAAATGAAAATTATTGCTTTGCCTTTCCAAATTTCAAGTTCATCTTATTTTAACATACCAAAACCATATTCTTTAATCATCAATTCAACATTTCTACAGGACAAAAACAATAATTCAACATTCAATTCCAAAATATCTCCCTTGCAGAAAATATTTTCAACATTAGAGTTAATATCACAGTTGATTTTAGGATAAAAAAATTGCAATTGTCCTTTTGAATTTATGATTTCATAATTATTTCCATGTTATTTGCACCTTCCATAACTAGAGAAGAATTTTCATTCACATTATTGAGTTTTGGAGGAGAATATCTCTCTTTTTTCATCTGATTTTTCTAAATTCAGCAATCGAGCCAATTGTATATTAGTTTTTGAAATTTCTAGTTCCAGTTCCTTATGAGAAACTTGAATCTCCAATTGCCGAGTGACAATCCTTGAAGAACTAGCCACCTTCTTCAAGTTTCTTGCTCAATCATCTTCCCTTCTTTCCCCTTTATTTCACTTGTTCAAATTATGGAGTTACATTTTAATAATTTATTGTATTTGATGTAAATTTTGAATTAAAAATTTTGTTTCACTATTTCAAATTATTTTAACTTAATTCAAATTTTTAAGATAAACGTTATTAAATAATTTAAAATAATTAAATATTAAAATTTTAATTTTAAATATCAAACAGCCTTAGTTAAAAAAATATATATATATATAAAAAGGGTATAAAGTAAATGCTTTGAATATATTTTTTTTAGATTTATCCATTTTATATACATATATATTTGGCAAAAGAACAAATAATAAAGTGAATGCTTTTTCTTTTTCTGTTGAGCCAGCTTGTAAATTGATTATGGGTTAATATCTCCATGATAGTGTGAAAAAATCTTAGCCCCCTCTTCTTTTTCATGGTCACTATTTTCCCCTCTTGTTTTTTTTATTTCTGTCAAATATCACACACCAAATGATTCTTTCCCCTTGCCTTAAAAAGTTAGAATTAATTAGATTTATTTATAATTTTAGCCTTTTAGGACCCACTTGGCCTTTTTGAAAAATAATTATATTTAAATAAAAATTCTTCATAACAATTTAAATGCTTTTTGAGTTAATATTTAGTAGTTAAATATCCAATATTATTAATATAAATATATATCAAATATAATTAAAAAAAATAGTAAATATGCATTAACTATTTTTATTCAGTCCAAATACTATTTTCTTATATGTCTTATTTTTTATTTTAAATTTTTTATATATATTATATTATTTATTTTTTTATAAATATTTTAATAATTAATATTTTTTATAAATAATATGATGTATAAAAGTAGAAATAAAATAAAAAATAAGACATGTTATAGCAATGATGATAGGATTGATTTCTATGAATACTAAAATTTCAAATTGTATATGTCATAAAATTAAAGATTTACTAATCACAATCTTCCATTTTTAAGCCCAAATAGATTGGGGCCTAATCTTTACATGAAATGAAAACTACTGTGTATTCGGCCTATAAAATGGGCCCATGAGAAAGATAGACTAATTGGCCCAAACTTGGGCACTAAGATAGAGAGACTCTTTTCTGCAGGAAAAATTTTTTCTGTGAATTTTGCCACAGATTAGCTCAACTATTCGAGTTCCATTAGTTAACTGCTTGCTGTGATTTGAGGTATGTATTTTCTTTTTCCTCTTTCCCTCTTTCTTTCACTTGTTAGCCACACCCAACAAGCTTTTTAGGGTTTTGATTTCAGATTATGTTTTATAATCTAAACTCATTGTTCAAGATTTCCTTTATTTATTGAGAATATCATTAATTTTTGTTCATCAATTTATTGGGTAATTATTTTTTTTTTCTTGAATTACTTTTCAATTTTTAATCTTTATACATGTGAATGTCTCCAAAATAAAAGCATAGAAGAAATTAATCGGATCCTTGCCCCTTTAAAAAAAAAAAAAAAAATTTAAAGAGATAACTGTTGTTTCAAGTGGCCAAATATTTTGCTTTGTAGTTATGGGGAAAAAGATTAGAATTCATGACAATGTTTTATTGAAAAATTTGCTTAGATAATCTGATATGTGTAAGCTATCATTAGCAAAATAGGTTAATGAATTGTTTTTTTTTTTAGTAAGTTAATAGTTGGCCTAATATGTGTCATTAAGAGAGTTCTAAAAAATCTAATTATTTGATATTTTCTAATGAAGTATTATCTAAGATTAGTGTAGCTACAATAGTTTGGTTAATAGAATTTTATTAACTGACTGAACTGGAAACAAATTTGTGCCTTTTGTTCTTGCTTATTGTCATTTCTTACAATGTAATGTAATTCATTATAGCTGTTTTCTTTGCTATTTAGTGTAGTTCAAGCAGTTCCCTTTGAAATTCATGAGATAAGAACAAATATCTCTAATAGCAAAAGACAAAAAGTTTGTGGCTTTCATGTCCAATGTACAATGTTAGTTGTTGTTAGTCTGCCCTGGTTTGAGCAAAACTCTGTACTGTTAAGGTAAAACAAGTGACAATTTCCCTGGAAACTGATACTTCTGTGCTTATCTTTTTACCTGTTCAGTCTTTATTGGTGACGTATCAATTTGTAGTCAAATTCAGGTTCAGCTTGTGTAAATTGTGGTTTGGTGAATTTCTTTGATTTTTTTTTTTTTTGTGTGTGCATGGGAGGGCATTATGCGAGACTAAAAAACTAATTTCTTTCGATTGAGAACAAGATGAAAAAATGAGGATTAATATGGATTGGACACATAAATAGGAGAGGTTTCGGTTAGAAATGTTGAACTCATTATGATAGAAGAGAGGAAAAAAAAAAGAGGTACATCTAAACTAACTTAGAAGAGAGGAATACAGTACTATTTAGATGCATTACAATTAGTAGAAAATATCGCTCAATATCATTTAGAGTGGAAACAAGAATCCATATAGCTGATCCCAATTAATTTTGGGATTAAAGATTAAGTTGAGTGTTGTATTTGTCAAAAGTAGATTATATATAAATATTTATTGTAAGGAAGCTCCTTATATGGTGAATTTTGTCTGGTCACAAACTCACAATCTTCTTGTCATTAGAAAATGTTGTGATTAGTTCGTTGTTTGTTGGACTAATAGCTACGGATGAGAATAATTTTATTTTATTTTTATTTTCAGGACTAAGAGTTTACTCAATGAATTAAGATATCAGTTATCATGTCTCATATTTTCTGACTTGGGAACTTGGATGCTTGATTCCAAATTATTTGCTACTAAAGGGGAAGGGATGTCAAATTACTTTAGTGGTTGTATGTTTGAGCTTGGTTGTCTGTCAAATTACTTTGTGTTTTTGTATAATATGCTGTTGATAGTCTTGGGTTGGTTTCTTTATGATTCTTTGTATGAAGATTCTTATGCCTGGCGTTGTATACATCCATGACATTGTGTAGAGTGAGAGAAATATTAATTTCAAATTTTACCCTCACTTCTTTCAGTAATAAAATTGGAAATTAATTTGTTTGTATCAGGAATTAGGAAGCACTAAAGATGGATACACAGAATGGCCAACAACAAAAACAACCATCACCAGCTGTCACTTCATGTAGAAAGAAGAAGAATGAGGAGGCCACTTTTCTGGAGGATTTGAAGGATCACATTGATGAGTTCATTCATGCATCTATGGATGAGCACAAGAGTTGCTTTAAGAAGACTATGCAAAAGGTTAAATTCCCAAATATGAAATCAATGCTAATTGTTACTTCTCTGGAAGCTTACATTTTTTAACCAAGTAATCTTCATATTAGTTACTGATTTGAAGTCTTGGGTTCAATTTCAGATGTTTGAGATGTCAAAGATTGTTGCAGAGAGGAGTACTGATGCTAAAGAAGTTGAAAGTTCTCTACCCCTCCGCACTGTAGTGTCTGACTAGAATGTCTTCCCTTTCCGTGGTTAGAACAATATGGTTTTTTGTTTTGCCTGCTGTTAAATAATTGGAAAATGTCATGTAGGTTATTAAGATTGTCATAGTAATTTTAATTCGAGTTTAAATAATTGTCATATTAATTTCAATTCGAGTTTAAATAACAAATTTAAACAAAGAACAAGTTAAAGCATTTTTTTTAGCTGAATTTTGGGTGAATGAGCCGTTTAATGATGTTGTGTTCTTATACAAGTTATATAGTTTGATTTCAACAACCATGAATCTGATCAGGAAGTAATAATCGTTTAGTCGAAAGTGATGCTTTTGGCAGTGAGGGTAAGAGAAATTCTTTGCAATCAGGAACTCAGTTGCATTACTGATTTGTTATGTACTACTTGAGAAGTTGAGATCATAAATAAGTAATCTACATTCTACAATATCAAGTCAATAGACTGTATATACAAATTGGAGAAACCTTCATTAATGCGTTAGCTACTATGATTTTATAAGTTATAGTGGACAAGTTCAAGGGATATTTCCATGTGATAATGTGATTAGCGTATGGCAAACAATTTGTTGCCTATGAAGAGGCTATCGGCAAATATTCCAGGAGCTGAGCAATTAGAGATGAAAAATCATGTTTGAACTCTAAATTCCTTGGCTGTAATCTGAATCTGCAAAGTCTCTAAGGGTTGGTTAAAAGAATCTGAAATTGAAATTAAAATTGAAATTTAAATTAGAATTAGAATTGAAATTGAAATTATAATTATAATTGAAATTGAAATTTTCAATTTCAGTATTTGACAGCCACCTAAAATTAAAATAAGAATTCTATCATAATTTCATGAAATTATAATATAATTAGAAAAAATAATTTCACAATTCTATTCTTATCAATAAGAATTACAATTTTATAATTATCACTATCACTCTTTTTCCCACTATTACTGTCACCCTTTCACTCCCATTATCATTGCTTTTGACGGCAGTCCACTACTCATTATGGTAAGTCACTCCCACCGCCATTATGGCGACGACTGCTTGCTAGACTGCCACCCCATCACCACCATCATTGTCGCCAGCAGTCCGCAACTCCATCATCACTATCACTGCCGCTAGCAGTCCGCTACCTCATCACTACTATCGCTGCTGCTAGCGATTCGCCACCACCAATGATGATGATTCATTATCACTGTTACCGTTATTTTTATCATCACCAATTATTTTCAATTTCAATTTTAATTTTGTGTGAAACGTATATTAAAATTATAATATCAATATAATTCTAATTCTAAAAATTTAAAATTAAAATTAAAAATCTCAATTTTAATTTTAATTTCAATTCATTGCTTCAAACGGACCTAGTATTATTGCCTTTAAGCTATTAGCCTAGTAGTCTTACTTTGTAGAATTGTAATGCAGGAGGTTCGGAGATCGAATTCTAGCAACCTAAATTCCTCTTTAATAAATTTTTAATGTAATATATATATATATATCCTATGTTATTAATTACTAATAGCAACTTGAGGACAAATATCCTATGCTATTAATTACTAATAGCAACTTGAGGACAAAAAGTTTTTGGGTGAATGAATGTTTTTTATCATATGATTTTTGTAGATAAAAAAATTAATTTTTTTCCAAAATCAAGTTAAGGCTCAAAACTTGCCTATTATTTTTTAGTAGTGAAGAGAATCAATCATGAGTGTATTATTTAAAAAATTATGTATTTATCGTTAGTTTATGTTTCGATGTGCTAAAATTTACCTATTGATTCAAAATATTTATATTTATTTATTTATTTTGTGTAAAAATTGATATTAGCAATGGAGTAAAAAAAAAAAACAAGCCTATAATTGTTTTTAGAATGTTTTTATATTGTATTCAAACATCAAGTTATCAAAATTTGAATTTTTAAAACAAATACTAATTAATTATAAAGGATTACTAACTTAATTAATGATAAGTTACAATAAAATCTCTATAAATTAATATTACTGGGGAGGTATTAATTAATTGAGTATTAATTTAATTTATTAATCTAAATTGAAATTGTAGAAAATTATTAAATAATAATTGTTATTAATTTATTGAGTATGGTTTTCCAATAGTAGCATTAGCAGTATGTTGCTTGTGTGGAAAGAGGAAAGGCCGAAAGGGACATGCATCTCTTGTACATTGTGAGAAAGTTGTTGAACCAACCAACCTAACAGCCCATTTCTCAAATTTTAATCCCAACTTTCCAATCTCTTGACTTGGGGCTAAATATTTTTAGAATTCCAAAATCCCTTAAACTATTACTACCCCTTCACTTTCTAAATATTGTTTTTTATTGCAGTTAGGTGAATTTTACACTCATTTTCATGTATTATATCAAACCATTTCTTCTTATTATATCTTTATTCAGAAAAAATAATTGTTTTTGATTAAAAAAAAAATTAACATGAAAATTGATCTCTAAGAGCATCTCCAACAACCTAGCTAATTATAAAAATAACAAGTCATTTACCAAAAACACATCTCCAACTACGTTTTTTATCCTCATTATTTTTACTATCTTGCCATCTCTATCGTTAAATATACATTTCTTTCCTTCTCGCTATCTTTATTTTTTTTTATTTTTTCACCCACGATTTTCATCCAACACTCTTTCTGTGCGCGCACTATTCTTCTCTTCTCTACTTTTGTTTCTTTTCTGATTCAGCTGGAGAAAGATGCAAGGTGGTCTGAAGCCATGGATACTATTTTAGAGCTTCATATTTGCCTAAAATAGGTGGTTACTTTGATAAATATACTCTACTTTCATATTAATTCTAGGTATGTTTTTCTTCTCTTTCAATATCTAGTATTCCTTAATGTTTCAATTCTTTATTATCTTCTTTAGATTTTGCAAATTGAATCCACAACCATTGAAATTTTATTAGGGTTTATTTTTGGGTTTTATTATTTTACAAAACTGAGGATTTTAGATTTGTGGTGGTTGTCTCTGCTTTGTTTAAGTAGATGTTGAGTGGGTGTGGTTTGGCTTGCTAAATAGAAGCACGACAAGACAAACCAGAATAGCTAACCTTCATCTTTATGTTTGCTTTCTTATTTTGTAAATTATCACACATAACACTGCCTTTACCAAGAGAAATTTCTGTTCCAGTAGAAATATGGACGTGACAGCAGCCCTCCACACACAAATCAGCTCCTTTATTACTTGATAATCTTCGATTTTTGTACAACCAAATCCATGAGGTAATAATCTCCTTATTTTTTTCACAATTATGTGAAATCTTAGCAAAAAAAAAAGAAGAAGAAATTTTCTTTTAATACAACTTAGAATCCTAAATTTAGTAGTTAATAAGAGTATTTTAGAGAAATTGATGTTAAGATAAAGTTGTTATTTTCTAGAAGATGTTTGAATTGAGCTTAGTTAGAATGAGATTCGGAGTTGAGCTTAGTTAGAATGAGATTCGGAGTTGAGCTTAGTTAGAATGAGATAAAAATTATAACAAAATCAGGGTAGTAAGTTAAACTTCACCTCAATAAGAAAAAACCATTAGAAAAATCTGTTGCTTTTATACATTCCTTCATCATAAATTGCAAGTATTTGTTTTCTTTGTTTTTCTTCTTGTGAAGATAGCCCTATAGAAGCACATCTCACCTTCTTTAAGAATTATTTGTTCAAGTCTTTAGCTGCTGGTCTTTTATTTTTTAATGTTTTTAGCAGGTTCAAAAATTGTAAAATGAGAAGCTAACGATCAATTGCATATAGCACACTTGCAGCCACTCCTCTTTAAGGTTCATAAACTCAATTGTCCTCTTAATACTTCAATTTATTGAGAGAAAAACAATGGGCTAAGCAAAACATCGATTTGATCAATTTGGCATTGAACTAATTTTGCATATTGAATGAGTAGCGGTCATTGAAGTAGATAGAATTTGGATAACTATGATGTTAAAATAATTATATGGTAACATGGAACTTAATTTAAATGTAGGGTGAGGGACTGAAAAAGGAAAATTGTGTCTTTTTCATTTTTGTTTTTGAATATGGCTGAAAAGATGAAAAAGATATTCTCACAATGGCTTTCACTCTCCTGTATTGGTCTAATTTATTGGGTTTTAATTTGATTTTGGTTCAATTATTTGTTAATTAAAAATTAGGAGAAAGGGAGAGAGACTGAGAAATGAATTATATATTTGTTTCATGTTTGTTTTTGGACGTGGGTAAAAGGAGGAAAAAAAATGCAATTGTTATTTTTTGAGTTGTGATATTATATTTTGTCTATCCTTTTTTTTTTTGTTCTAATTTACAGTTATCTTATTAATTTTCTTTCTTCTGCTTTTAGTGTTTCTTGTTTTACAATGAAAATTGATAGTTCTATCTACTCCTTGCTTTTGGTGAGGTCTTTCTTTTTATTTTTTAATTCTCATTTATAGCTCAAATCAATGGATTTTTTTCCAACTCTTAATTGTGATGTTTAATGCTTGAGGATGCAAATTGATTGATTCCTGCTGTTATTTACTTCTCGAATGGTCTTTGCTGTTTGTTTTGTCAATTTGTTATTTGCAGAAGTTTTGCTCTGTTTTATGTTTAGCTAATAATTTTTAGTGCAGGCTTTATAATTTTTCTTTTTACTCGTTATTTTTCTGTTCTTTGTTTTACTTTTTCCTTATTTTTTCAATTGATCTTTTTATTTATTTATTTTTTTCTAAATAAAAATAGTTAAGTTATTTTGTTCTGTCTCAAACTTTTTTTTGATTATTTTTGTTTTAAATTATCATATTGTTATCATTGGATTAACATAGAACAAAATACCCTCCATGAGATCCTTTAGCTCTTCCATATGGTTACATTGAACAAGTCAGGACTAGTTACTAATACTAGACAAAGTTTATAAAGTTTGATATTTTAATCTTTTTATTGACCAAAATCATGTGCTTTTGACCAAGCTATATTGTTTTTTGACTTATTTTGCACATATATCTTTTCTTATTATACAGTAATGGATTCTCAATCTTTTACAAATATGCTTAATGAAGATTTCCCTACACCTTTTTCACAAGACAACTATGCATCATTTCCACAATATTTTTTACAGAGTCCGGCACAAATATTTGATGATAGTAATGTAGAGGAACATGGCTCATCACAAAAAAAAAGGTCGGTCGAAAAGTTTTTCTTCTCAGGAGGATATCATGCTAATTTCCGCATACTTCAATGTTAGCATTGATCCTATACATGGAATCAGATACATGAGTATTTCCATGAACATATTGAAGTTCCTTCAGATCGAACTGCAAATTCATTGATGAATCGTTGATCGGTGATCCAACTTGCCGTAAGTAAGTTTCAAGGATATTATAATCAAATTGAAGGATTGAATCAAAGTGGAACCAATGAACAAAATAAGGTAATTTTAATGCTTATTTATTATAAATTTTATTGTTGCCTCATTGTTGGATTGCAAGTTTTAAGACATGTAATTTTATTAATGTAGATTCTTTAAGCCCAAGAAATGTACAAGAAGTTTCAAAGGAGTGCCTTCCATTTTATTCATTATTGGAATGAATTGTGATATAGTCCCAAGTGACAATCACAATATTCACAGAAAAGGGCAAAAACCTCAAGAAAGGCAAGTCTTGAATCATCTTCGCCTAGCTTTGAAAATTCAGACAATTTAGACAATAAAGATGATGATATTTCATATGATTTAGAACGACTAATGGGAAGAAAAAGAGCTAAAGAATTGCAAAGAAAGGCGAAGAGCAAAGAAATTAATAATACTAGTACTGAAGATTTTTTGCGAGCTATAAGAGATGAACAACAAGCTGAAAGACTTGCAAGAGATGAGCTACACAAACAATGTCTTGAATTGGAAAAATTAAAAGAAGAACGCAAACAACGAAAGGAAGAACGTGAACAACGATTATATGAAGAATGAATTATGAGCATTGATACTACAAAAATGTCTCACGTTCAAGCTAGTTATTATAATAACTTGCAAAAATCAATTTTAGAGAAATATTTGAATACTGGAGATATGTAAATAGGGTTTAAGACAGTTATGAATTCTGAACCTCTATTCTCTTCAATATTGCTTAAAGACTAGTTCAATATATATGTTATTTTGTCAATTAATTATTTTATCAATCAGCTTCAATTTAATTATTTTTGTCAACATATAAGTTATTTTCGTTTCTAAGGTCTAGGTCTTCATTTGTATACTAATTTCTTAATTTTTAAAATGGCAATAAATATATTTCTTAATTAGTCTGCAAGTTTGATCCCATTATTTCAATAAATAAATCATCCGCCTTAATTAGATTTATGGAAAAAATAATTCAACTTTATATATAGATTAATTATTAGATTGTATTAATAATTAATACAATCTAATAATTAGAAATAAAAATTAGAAATTATAACTTAACATCAATTAGAATTGCAATACTTAATATTCAATTACATAAAATTAATTTTCATATTACTTAAATTCAATTAAATAAAAGATAAATACACCAAAAGAAAAAAAATTAATGTTAATCTCTACCATGCAATTGCCATAAGTGTTCCACAAGATCTGCTTGGAGTTGATTATGAGTATGTAGATTGCAAATTTGATGATGCATATGGAAGAATTCTTCAATCTCATTTATTGTAGTGCGAGACACTGTAATTGTTGGAATATCATCAATTGTATCATAGTTGAAATTATTTTGCCCCATATCTCGTTCATCTTCAACAATCATATTATGAAGCACAATACATGATGTCATAATATTTTTCAATGTTTCGACGTCCGAAAAACGTGATGGTCCATGAATAATTGCAAATCGAGCTTGTAGAACACCAAATGCTCACTCAACATCCTTTCGATAACTTTCTTGAGCAAGCAAACAATTTTTTCTTATTTCCTTGCGGGGATGAAATTATTTTCACAAAAGTTGACCATGAAGGGTATATACCATCTGCAAGGTAATATCCCATTGTATATTCATGGCCATTGATTGTATACCTCACTTCAGGTGCACGACCCGCTGCTAAATTAGAAAAAAGGTGAGATCTATCTAAAACATTGATATCATTCAATGATCCAGGTAAACTAAAATGAGCATGCCATATCCAAAGATCATACGATGCTATAGCTTCCAAAATAATGGTAGGTTCACCGACATGACCAGTATACATTCCATGCCAAGCAGTAGGACAATTTTTTCACTTCCAATGCATGCAATCTATTGAGCCCAACATACCAGGAAAACCATGTTGATCGGCGACTGCCATCAATCTGGCAATATCAACATTGTTTGGTCGCCTCAAATATTCATCCCCAAATATTTCAATAACTGCTTTGACAAACATTCTAAGGCACTCTATAGTTGTACTTTCTCCAATGCGTTCATAATTATCCACAGCATCTGCTGCTACTCCATACGCAAGCATCCTCATTGCAGCTGTTATTTTTTGAAGTGATGATAATCCAATATTTCCAGCAGCATTTCTCCTTTGAACGAAATATGAATCATGTAATTCAACAGCTGTTTGGATTCGTAGAAAAAGTGAACGACGCATACAAAACCTTCTACGAAATATATGCTCAGGATATATTGAATTATCAGCAAAATAATAATGATAAAGTCTCTCATTACCTTCAACTCTATTGCAATCAATGACTCGATGATTGATGACAGATCCACCATGATGTGATTCAATAGATTGGTTGCGCTGATGTAGCGCAATTGCAATAGTAAGCATTATAATTTAATTATCTTGTGCTTCTTCTTCAAGTATTTTTTGATATCTATTGAGATTGATGACTATTGTGGGATTATTGATAACAATGATATTTTATTGAAGAGTTGTCTGCAAAATGTTACACAATAAACGTTTCTTATATAGTTTTCAAAATATGTCCATTGTAATATGACCGTTAAAATACGTCCGTTAAAAAGTAGCCATTAAAATATGTTCGTTATAAAAAAGTAGTCGTTAATATATGTTCATTATAAAGTAGCCGTTAAAATATATTCGTTATAAAGTAGCCGTTAAAATATATCCGTTGTAAAAAGTAGCCGTTATATTGATTTCAAAAAGTAGTTGTTAGTTGAAATAATTAAATATTATTATTTTAAGAGTTGATAGTTTTAATATTAAAATGATAAAATAGAGAGTATTATTGGAGTGTGCACAAATTATGAGAAAATATATTTATAAATTGTATTAAAATATAATATAATAGAGAATAAAATAGCTAGTCCTCTTGGAGATGCTCTAATATCATTAAAGTGAAAATAAAATAAAATCTAGTTTATGATTGCTTGCTAGATAATTTGCCTAGAACTAGGAATCTAGAGCTTAAATAATGACCCAATAATTATGGTCATTAACTTGGACATAATTTGTCACTGAAAAGGGTACATGCCCCACGCTTGGGGGGCAAGCTATACAATAAGCAATTTATCTTGTTCTTTATTGGATTTGAAAGGACCAAAATTTTAGGTTGTTTAGTCTTATTAGATTTATAATTAGCAATTGTGATCTACAATTAAAAATCATCTCTAGAATATTAATATGAAATAGATTCAACTATCATTTCTATTATACTTATTGTTAAATCAACCAATAAATAATTAAAAATAATTGAAATAGTTTAATAAAATTAAATCATTTTAAAACTGTATGCTAAATTTTGAGTTTCATAAATATTAAATCATTTTCTTTAAAAACCTAATTCTGTAAATGTTTGATGAATGAGTAAATGTGAATCAAATTCATGTTTGAATTGAAATTGAGATACGATATCGAAAGAGATTAACAATAATTTTTTTAGAGAGAGCATTAAAAAGTTTGCATTGTTCCTAAAATAAGTTATGTACCCTAAAAAAAATAAAGGGTCAGTCGGTTTGGAAAAATTTATTTGATAGAATTTAATTTAATTCTATATATAATTAAATTGAAAGAATTATTTCAAGCATTATGTATAAATATAATGAATTAATAGTATTGAAACTTTTGAAGATTATGGTATATTTTGTGTCATTTGATGATAAATTAATTTTGATTAATTTAAATTTTTATGAAGTGATATGATTTTTATTTATTTTAAAATATTTTTATTTTATATTAAAAGAATTGAATTTTATAAATTATTTTTCTTTCAAACATAAAAATTGATAAAAAAAATGTATTTGAATTGAATTCTTACAAAATTCGAATTTCCAAATAGAGGTAAAAAAATTGCTATATATTTAAAAATTTCATATGATGGAAAGGATTATGACTTTTTTTTTCTTATAATTTTATGTTGATTCATTATGTTCAAATTTCGTAATGAGAATTTATTTTTACCTCCCTAATATAATCATTCTCATTACAAATCAATTAATGAAACATCAAAATTCAAAATGTATATACAAACTTAGTATAGTACTAATGCAAATCTTAAAGATAAATACATAAATTAAATCTATCTCCTCTCTTTATAGTAAAAATAGCAAGATTTAATCTTTGAAACCTTCTTCTTACCTAGCTAATTAAAGAGATGGGCAACTATATACAGCTATAGCCTACTTAGATACAAAAACATTATTTAACGAACATGTATAGCACATGCCCTTAGAATAAGTGGTGGATACAAAAGCATTATTTAGCAAACATGTATAGCATATGCCTTAGAATAAGTGGTGGATGTGGGACAGAGTGACAGTTCGTTCCTGATATTTTTTAAAAAATATTAATATATATTGAAAAATAATTTAAAATTTTTGAAAATAAATTTCACCCCTAATTTTTTTTTTAAAATATTTTATATTGTCTCCTAAAGATTAAGAGACTAAATCTATATGCATAGACATCAAGATTCGATATCATTAGAGTTGTTCTTGGACATAGATTTGAAAAATGTTAAATTTTTTAAAAATTTGACCTGCAATCCTATAATGTTTTTAATTAATTGAGATTCGCAGTTCGAATAACTCTAGATGTCACAAATAATCTAAAAATAAAATTAAAAAATTGCAAATATTAATTTATATATAACCACTTAATTTATTATTAATTTTTGTGTTATCACATTTTAATTTTGTGTTTGCCTAAAAGTTAAAAGCCTAAAGGGAAAAATAGCCCATATACACAAGATAATCAATAGAAAAGAAAAAGAAAAGGATGGACCACACACATATATATATGTATATATTCTTAATTTTGATAAGAAAAAAAAAAGCAAGCATAATATATAATTAAATTTTGAGTGAGATTCAAACTTATAATTTTACAGTTTTGAAAACAACTTTAATATTAATATCAAGTGAAACAACTAATTGTAAAACTAATTCAATGAGTATAATTAGTAAAGTGATAGATTGTAAAACTTGTGAAAAAATTGGAATTTTTCCTTCATTTATGCATTATTTATTACTTTTCAATTCAATTAAAGAAAGAATAAGATGATTGAATCAATTTATATATATATATATATGGGGTGGGAGGGCAGAACCAACAGCACCCCATCAATTTGTCATATTTAAAAAATAATTTTAATTTTTAACTCATTCATATAATTATTTTTTTTTTTTATTAACAATATGAATCACTATTTTTATATTACGGTTGATAAAATTAAATCATATTTTGATTGCATTCATATAATTATTAATCAGTAATACTTAGTTTTAAAGAAAAATAAAAATGATAATAAAGAGTTATTATTATTGTTTAGTATAAAGAGATAAAATCGAAATTAAATTTATTATTCAGACTATAAATACGCTTATCAATAAATTTTTCCGTATTAATCACTATATCTCAATCAAGAAATTGCTTTTCTTTTTTTTTTGGAGAGTTCTTTTTTAAAAGATTGAGAATAAGAATTTGCATCTTTTTATTCTGAGAATAGACAAATAGGTTGGTCGTATCAATTTCTTGGATATTCAAAAGATTTTTTTTTTCTTTTTGAATTCAAAAGATTTGAAATCGAATTATTAACTCTCAGAAAGGGCATTTGAAATCTCATTTTCTGTATTCATATTTTAATTATTAAATCATTCCATTTCTAATTTCCCATTTGCACTATAAAAAGAAAATTAAAAAAAATAGCAAACCTACACTACTAAACAAAACAGAGATACAATATTTATTATTAATTGTGGAATAATAATAATAATAATAATCTTATTAGATCTTATGATCTTACATAGTGAAACTACATGAGAAATACATAAGCAAGAATCACAAGATTCAAAGTTTCTTGCTTCTTTTTTATACAATATATTATATTTTTATATTATATATTTAGGTGCTTAATTATATAAATATAATAGCACCACTAAAATAAAATATTTAGATAATAACTACTAGAACAAAAAGGATTCACTTATGATGATTCTTGAAATAGATAGGGTGGTACTTCTTGAGTTATTTCATACATTCTAACAATAATAACAAGAGGGAAACTAATAGAGTAGTGCTTGACTAATTAATTGCTCTTTATCATATATATGCTTCAGCTTTCTTGCACTTCATTGCAGCTTCAAATTTTTCATCCTGCATCAGAAAATCAAATTCTAGTTAGCTCTTGAAAATTGTGAGGCCTATTAGACTAATAAAATTAAATTTAGATTGCTTTCATTACAATAATTTTTTGTACTCTCACTTATATTTTATTAAGATATAAAAAGAATAATCATACTAAATTTAGTTCACTTTCATTATAATAATATATATAAGCTTGCACGTACTTATGCATTGATAGAAAATTTTAGTTATTTATAACTTCTAAACTCAAAAGAAAAGAAAAAGCCACGTAAAATTTTTCTAAAACCTCTCCTTCTGTTCTTCAGAATCTCATACCACCCATTTGGATTCAACCCACTTTTATTAAGATGCTCACACTAACACTAATGTTGCCTATCATAGAATCTTAATAGTCAAAATGTAAATTTAAAGTGTTTTCTAGAAACTTAAAATCAAGAAAAGATAAAAGGGATTATTTATTTATTTATTTTTAAATATATGAGGTGTCCTTATACTAAAAAAAGGACAAAATTAATTAGGACTCGCATTTAGTGATTAGCGTTTGTCCAAAAAAATTTAATTTGATGAAAATTTAATACAAAATTTAGAGAATATAAACCGTTATCACTGAAAAATTAAGTGAAATTCTTACTTCCCTTCAATTATCCTTATATAATATTATTAGTAGTACATTCACTTACCCTTTTAATTTGATTCTGGCGTGTATATGACTACAAAATCATTACATACCCTTAAATTATGTTATGTTTATGCACCAAAAGACATGGAAAGTGAGATTTGTTGGTATATAAGTTTGAAATAGAAGAATTGACTTAAACTTATGAATTATTGTATACACTGAATATATATGCATAAATGAAGAATTAAAAATTGTCAAGATTTGAATTAATGAATATCTATATGCCTTGTATATAAGACAAATATTCGATTACTGGAATATATGAAAATATGAATTATGGAACTATTATATGTTATTACCTCTACCGGAACCGGTAGTCCGGTAAGGGAAAGGGACTCGGCCAGACTCAATATACTTGACATCCTCCACAAGAAGGTCATAGTGCCTCTTGACTTCTTCAGCAGTTTTGCCACCAACAGCTCTGGCAACATTGGCCCAACGGTCAGGGGTGTCCTTGTCATACACAGCCAAAGCCTTTTCAAAGGCTTTGTTCTGCTGTGCAGTCCAAGAGCCAGAGCTGCGAGAGGACATTGAGCTTGACGCCATAGTTTTGCAATAAAATGGTGAACAAAAAAATATTAATAAAATTGAAGAAATAAATAAAAAGAAACTTTTATAATTGGATTATTGGACTTATATGACAAGGCTGCAATTGATTAGTCAAAAGAGAAGAAAAGAAAAGATTTTAAAGTCAAGGAAGATGATATGAGCAAAAGAGGTGGCAATGCCCTGCTTTTTATAGGCAGAGGTTTTGAGTTGGGAAGAAGTTATGGTGGGGTGTGGTAGGACCCAATTGGAAAAATAAATCTTGGAAAATAAGAATTTCAATGATTTGTCTCCTCAGGCACCACAAAAAAAAAAATTAAAATGAAACAATAACAAGAGCAACAATAATAAGAATAATTCAAGGAATTAGCATCTCCAAGAACTTCAAGGTAAATTTAAACATCACAGTAAATCCTTTTCCTTCTTTATCAACTATAATACTTGTGATAGTTACATGCTTATTCTAGTGGAAAAAGTGAGCTGTCTAAAATTGAGGATTTTTCTATTTAAAATTTCACCACATCAAGTTTAAATATTACTAATATTAAATTTTTTTTAATCAATACAAATATTACTGGACCAATTTAAGTGTCAAACAAGATTAAATCTCCTCAAAGATGCACTCTACTCGATTTATGCATTCATGAATTATCCTTAAATTTTGACATCAAAAATTAAACTCTAATTAATAAAGAGAAGCCAAAATCCTTCTTTTTCTAAAACTTAAAAAAACTATTTATATTAGATACTTATTTATGTATGTGAATATAGTAAGTTTTATTTACAGTAAAATCTCTATAAATTGATATTATTAAAATTTATAAATGTTATTAATTAAAAAATATATTAATTAATTGAGTATAAATTTAACATATTAACTTAAATCAAAATCGTAAAAAATTATTATATAATAAATATTATTAACTTATCGAATATTAATTTATATAAATTTTATATATTGAGTGTTTACACTTACCTAATCAGGATAGTATCACTTATGGGCTAAAGAGATTATGGTCTCGTAGCTGCTCAAATTACGTTTTACCCCTATATATTTTATGTATTTTCAATAAATATATATGTTGTCATCCCAAAAAAAAAATAATATATAGTTCAAATATTTGGCTTAGTATCTATTCTCTGGCCATGTCCAACTAAATCCCATTAGGCATAGATGCCACTCCATATGAAACTCATTGAAGTGTCTAATAACTAACCTATTTACAATTTTCCATTTTCTAATTTAAAACAAATGGCAACAGAATGGAATCCAAAATGCTTTCCATCTTTATTAACAAAATAATAATTTGGACAAGACCAAAATCAAAAGGAATATTGAAACTAATATAATTAATAGCATAAATATCTGATCAAGGTTTACTAAATTGACATTATTAATATACTAAAGGCAGGATATGATTAGTAAATTAGAAAGATGTTAATACAGTAATCAACTGTTTATTTCATGATATGCGAAATTATACTTAAAAAAAAATTGTGAAACAGTGATGAATTTTAGCGACGGATTAAAATTGATCATTATTTAGTGACAGAATAGTGAATCACAACGATAAATTTATTAAAAAATGAAATAAAATGTAAGAAAATAATAACATCAGATTTGCGATAACTTAATGACAGCTTAGCGACGAATTAACAAGAGAAATATTCCATTGCTATAGGGTAGCAGGAAGACTTGATGCAACATTTAAGCAAGTGTTTGGTGACTATTTTGCAATGGATTAGCTAGAGAATGTTCCCTAGTAATTCATCATTAATGGCAAATCTTAATATAAAATTTTAATTATTTATTCTTTATATATAAACTTATTTTTTAAAATCTTATATATTGAAAATTTAAATCTTAATATAATCTGTTTTTAATAATTTATTTTTTTAATTATATAAATAATGAAAATTTTAAATTGAAATTTAATTTAATAAAATTATTTAAAGAAAATATATTATAAATATTTTAAAGATAATTAAATTATTAATAAGTGAGTAAGAAAATAAAATTATTTAAGTTAATAATTAATTTAGACTAAAATATATATATATATAATTAATTAAGTTCATATTTAGTGAAATTATATGTGGAAATAATAATTTTTACAATTTAGTAACTAAATAATAATTTTTAAAAATTTTTAGAAATTAAATTTATATCTTAATAATTTATGATAAATTGAAAAGTAATTATTTTTTAAGTTTTAACATGTCAAAATGAAATACATCTTATAAGGATTCTATTAAATATTTTTTTATAATTTTTGAACCTAAAATGATTATTTTATTAATTTTTAAATATTTAAATATATTTATAAAAATAAAAAAAATAATTAAGAAAATAAGCAGAGGAGGAAGCTCTGTCCCATTTTTCTGATTTCAGAATTACATTTATACTTTCAAAAAGAAAAAATATCTATAAAATATTTTCACTATAATTCATGACATATTTATACTTTTTTCCATTTATATATATATATATATGTGTTTGTTGCTGGGTTTTATTTAGGGTTATGTGTTGGTTTGCTATGTTTTGGCTATGTTTTTTGGGTTTGGGTTTGATTTATAAATTTAATATGTTTTGGGGTTCTAATTTCTGCCATTATTTGCTGGGTACCGTAGTTTTGTTGTTGGTGGTTAAGAAATTTAATGCTAATTAGAATAATTGAACAAATTAAATTTAATTTAATGTAATAATTAAATAAATTAGTAAAGAAACTCAAAAAATTAATTAATAAAGTAAATAAGTTTAGTATACTCTAAATATACTAAACCCTAAGATCATCAATTAAATAAGTATAAAGTTGCTTTAATGCATTAGAATTTCTACCATTAGTAGGCAAAAATATAACATAATGGCAACGAAGGAGGAGATGAATGACTTCTCATTTCATTCTTCCACGCTATATTCTCCCTTCTAAGAGCATATCTAACGTAGTGACAAAATGGCGTAAAGCCATTTTACTGCAATGAATTCACTCTAATCGAATGTCATTTTGCCGTGAACAGTAGAACACCAATTTGGTGTTTTACTGTTCATCAATTATAAAAAAAAAAAATTTATTTTTTATTTAATTTATATATATATATATTATAATTAAAATCAAAATTTTATAAATAAGTTCATATTTTTTTGAATTTTGTTATTTAATTTTTAATTTATACAAACAATTAATTTTAAAAATTTTAATTTATAAAAAATTCCCATCATATGTAAATTGTAATTTAAATATATATATATATATATATATATATATATATATATATATATATATATATATATATATATATATTCTTACATAAATATTTAAATTAAATACAAGCAATAAAATTAATATTATCTAAATTTTTGTAAAAAAATTATATTTTATCATTTTATTAAATTAATAATTAATTTTTTTAATAAATATGTAAAATATATTTATTTATGGGCAATTAGTGAAATATTATAAAATATTAGGAAATTATAATAAATTCTATAAAATAGATAAAAAAAAAATATTTTTTTTTGATGTAAAAAATGGTGTTAAAAATAAAATTATAGTTGGAGATGAAATTAATGTTTGATATGATATAAACTGCAAAATGGTGTAAAGTTGACTGTATTTTGGTGTTTATGGTTGGAGATAGCCTAACAATATATTTTTTATAGTATATTAAAGTTTATATTACAAAGTCATAAATTTTAAGAATATTGCATACTTGTAATGAATAAAGTACTTATAAATTCTTTATTTTGTTCTTATAAAAATGCAATATTATTCCTTGTATTAGTATATTAAAGCAAATATTTCTTAAATTAAATTGAAATTGGACATTTCATTACATTTAAATATTATTAAAATGTATAAAGCTCTTGAATTTAAATTTTAAGGGTGTCGTACCATAATACAATCGAGGGGGCAGCTCGAGTGAGGGAGGGTGCAGTTATAGCTATAATAACAAAAGTTGGAGTCACAGTAGCAGCAGCTGCAGATCATCTCTCATGTTTTTTGGCAACTAAGGCGATGGAAACAGCATACTGAGCAATCAAATGATATTTATGCACTATACTTTTTATATATTTATACATTTTGTTGTAAATATTTCATACATTTAATTATGTTTTTATTATATTAAAATTTAATTACAAATTTCAATTCATTATTATAATTTAATAATAGTTCTCATATTTATAAATAAATAATAAATAAATTATTAACAAATAATAAATTCCAAAAAAAAAAATACCTGCAGATTAGAGATGGATAATTTTAAATATTCAAATTTATGAAGGAGCGACATATAAGGGCTTTAGAATACCTTTTTTTTCTTACTAACTGAACATAATATTGTATTATTTCAATATTAGTCAATGTTTTTAAAATCAGACCGATTAAAAAATATATAAAGATATAGAGTAAAAAATTATACCGAAATCAAATCGATTAAATCAGAAAAAAATCGGTATATATATATATAATGAAAATAAATATAATTTAACATTTATTATTTTTGATAAAAAATTAAAAAAAATTTTAACCCGCTCAAACCGAAAAAATTAGTTCGATTTGATTAATTCACCAATTAACTGATCAATTCACCGATTTTTTAATCTATTTTTGACGGACGAATTTTTAAACACTGGCCGAACTAATTCTTAATTCGATTTTCAATTTTTCCAGCTATAATTTTAACAACCATGATATTAATGATCTCCATCAACAACATTCCAAAACCAAACTAACTAGTTGCTTGGCTACCTAAATTCCGTACAATGATTATTTAAGTTCTTCTCTTGGAAAGGGTCAACATGATGCCATATAAACTTTTAGCTAAATATTGGGTATTTTTTGCATAAATAGATTACATAAAAAATGAAACAATATCATCATATGTTTAGTTTAATTATTACAATTAGCTATTGGTAAATAGCAATTAGATTAAAATGTTAATAAATGTTACACTTAACGGTTAAATTTTAAAATGTTACTCTAAATAATAAATTTATTAAATATATCAAATATTTTAAATAATAATTAATATTATAAACATTAAATACTGACTTTCAACTGCTTATTTAAATATATATTTAAATTTAAAATAAAATAAAAATTTCGAACTTGATAACAAACTGACAGTAAAACTGTGATAATTAGCAGCACCCATATGCCACATGTTTCTGTTTATTCTTTATGATATAATGCTGAGAAATCTATAGGGAACTAAGTGTATACGTAGATTTTCTGATTTCCATTGTACATCATTTCATCGTTAATTAGGTATAATAAAATTTTTATAAATTAATATTTGATAAATTAATAATTTTTATTATATAATAATTTTTTACAGTTTTAATTTGAGTTAATATATTAAATTAATATTTTTTTTTAATTAATAGAATTCATAAATTATAATTTTTTTGTATAGAGATTTTACTGTAGATAGCTACCATGTAATACAAATTGAAGGACAAGAAGATAATATTGTTTGCTGAGAATGGCATGCTACAGCCACAAGTATTGGTTGTTTGAGTTTGCCTACTTGTAGCTTAATTTTAACCCTATTATAGTTTTCAATTTTTATTTTATTTTATTTTTCCTTACCAATCATTAAAAATGTCTTTTACTTGTATAGGGGGAACAAAATGGTTCTAGGCCAGGGTGGTCCTTGTATCTATTTTTTTGCTATGCTCTGAAAGTATGAGGCTGTAGAAGCTTTTCTTTTTTTTTTCTTTTTTTTTTTTTCTTATGGGAAATGAGGATATTTTGAAGGTCTAATTTCTTTAAATATGAAGGAATTTTATTATTAAAATGCTTTTAATTTTGTTATTATTTGATTTTTAAAATGGAAAAACAAATTAATACAATAGAGAAAATTTGTTTAATCAATTAACTTGGTTTTCAGAATATAAATATTTATATATAAAAAATAGAGTTGAGTTTTTTTTTTTTTTAAATCATTGATAATATATACAAATACATTATAGAATCTTAATAGTTAAAACACACAAATTCAATTATCAAATTATAAATAAAACATACAAATATAGTTATCAAAATATAAATCTAACTCAAATTTAAGAAATGTTTTGATCTATTTAAAGTTTAAAAAAACGTTAAAAATAATAAGTTGTTTTGAAATTTAAAAAAGAAAAACACTTGATAATGAGTTTTAAAACAATATTTTTAAAATTTTATTTTCAATCAAACACTCTCTAATACGAGTAGAGTGGCCTCAACTTTGATCTTATTGCTCTTGCCAACAGACTAATAATTTGTTGCGGGTTTGGATTATTTAAAGAAAAGATCTGTCTTAGGCTAATATTAGTCAGCGATGAAAATCCACAATCATAAGTAACCAAAGGTAATAATTTGATAGAATCTTTTAACTGGCCTGCAGGATATGATGTTACATGTACTTACATAGCAAGAAAGCCCTTCTGTTATCTCTGGTTGGCCTATCACTCTTCACCTGTCAATTTATATAATTATTGGGATACTTTTATATTAATCTAAAAGGATTAAAAAGTTGCCTTGCCACAAAAAAAAAAAAAAAAACAACTTAACACAATCTTACATGTATGTTCCTTCAGTCCTCGCGAACGTGGAGAGCCTCATTTTTAAATATCCTAAATCAACATTTAGTTTAAAAGTTCCAATAGCCTTGCTAATTTTAAACCAGTAATTACAGTATACATATAATTTTCCTTTTTTTAAGATTATCTTAGAAATGGCAAAATATTCATACCAAATAAAAACTTATCATAACTAACAACCTCAAAGTAAAAAATCTCTATTTTAATTGGAGAATAGGCCGAGAAGAAAAAAATTTTTTTTTAGAGAAGTCCTATTTATCATTTTTCAAATTTGCCTCGCATGAGCTCACCCCATTATATATAGGTAATAATTATTTTTTTATAGTATGATTGAAATAATTAAAAAAATAAATATTAATGGTTATTTATTAATTTAAAAAGATATATTTTATTTAATTAATATTTTAATGAGTTAATAAAAGATATTTAATTTTAAAAATAAGTAAAAATATAAAATGCTTAGTTTTATTTATTAATTTAAAAAATAAAACTTTTTAATTATTCTATTCTTTTTAATTTTAATTACAGCTAAAATAAGATAAAATAATAAAATATTGAGAAATTATGTCTTGTAGACTTTATGTGAACTCTAATACTCATAGGAATGAGAATGAGAATTGGATACTAAAATATTCACACACTAGAAAATGAGATGTGACAGATTAAATTTTAAATCCAAAAGAATGAAGATAAAAATAGTAAAACAGTAAAATTCGACTCATTGCCATTCTTAAATTTTTTTTTTCCTTTTAATTTATGGCTGCAAAAGTATATATTTATCTAAGGCAATAAGACCTTGATAATCTCTAAGAATCTATATATCCATACCATATATGCATACATATATTTAACATAATTAATCTAATAAATGTGAAATAAGTGAGTTTGAAAATACGTTTAACTAAAACATAGAAAAGCAAATTTGTATTACCATAACATTGATTAACTTAATCTCATTACTCACACACCACAAAAGTTGTGTGTTTTACATAGTAGTGTTAATTAAAACCAAAAAAATGTTCTGATAATGTAATTATCTGCTAAAAATTATTGAATGTTTCAGTAAAGAAGACGACACAATTTCTTGGGCTAAATATCTATTTGGAATACAGAGTTAAAAATAAATAAATTTGAAAGAGCATCAGAATTATTATAATTATTAGATGGGGGTGGTGGTGGTGAGATATATACCATGGCTTTTTAAGGTCCAAGTTGATTATAGCATTAGCCCCAACCTATAAGACTATATATGATGAGTAAAATCTCTTGCAAATGGAATTTGGGTTTTAGTCTATTCATTCACTCATTTAAGAATCACACAACACAAATAACAACAACAAAACCCACCTCTTCAAAATGGAATAATTGAAAAGGAAATTAAAATGGCAAGATTTGGAAAAAACTTCTGTGGTTAAGATATCCCACTCCAAATATGTTTCTTTCAAACAATTTAATCTACTTGACAACAATATTATTTATATAATAATAATAATAATAATTATAATAACCATACGATGATTACTGAGTCATTTACGTAATTAAAAAATTTCGATTTCAATTTTAGATTAGAGTCAAATTTATTAAAAAAATAAAAAAACAATAATAATATCTAGCAGTTTTGAAATATCTATTTGTAAACAGAATTTTGATTGGATACATAAATTATTAGTTGATTTGAAAATAATGATTAATAGATAAAAAAGGAAGTAGAAAGTTTTTAGATGGGGCCGGTGGTGTCAAATTGCATAAGGTCATGATCATAGGATTCTGGCCACACGAGAATGGGTTGGCGGTGATGATTAGTTGAAAATAACAAAAGCAACTTTCTAGGAATCTGGACGAAAAAATTAAAAACAAGAAAGAAAAAAAAAAAAAAAAAGAAAAGAAAAAGTGGAGCCTGTATAGATACACCTATTGCCGACATCACGATTCCATCCCCACTCTCTGGATTCTGTCACTTCTCTCTTTGATCACGACTATTTTTACCAGTAGTGGTCCTTCGAAGATGAAGAAGAACGAGAACAAGAAATTGAATAAATTACTGTGTACATTTTCATAATAATGATAATATTTCTCTTAAATCAAACTGAGTTGTTTAATTAGAATCTTGGGCTATAGATGATATTTTCAAAAGATGATCGATTTCTAATGAAATTAATGTAAACTGTCTTGTCCTTATCAAACCTGATATATTATTTAGGTGGTATATACTCACACTAAACTATGATTAGAAGTGTAAAAATCAAGAATCAGATTTTTCTTTAATGTATATAAAATCCATTAACCAGATATTATTGCCATGCAATGCAGAGTCTAACTGCTCTGTTTGATATGTCGCAATAACTGCTCTGTTTAATTATATTACATTAAATTTGATTACGACATATCAAACGCATTGTCTAAATGTTTTAATAAAGATTTAATGAATTGCTTAGTAAACAAAAATATTTGGGGAGTTATATTCTTGTGTTATTGAAGAATCAAGAATCAAGAATTAAGTACCTCTCTTTTTTTTATCAAATTCAAGCCGACAGAACTGTGGAATCTCCAACTTTTATTGAGGTTAGGTTCTTGGAGAACAGAGACTAGTATCCTCCGCCCTCTTCGCCAAAGTACTTAATTATTAGCTAGCTAGCCCATGGATGAAGATGCTGGTCCTAGTTGGCCATAAAGGAACACTTATTATAATTATTATTTTATCTTGGAATCTTTGAATAAAGAGGAGAAAATTAGAAAAGGGTTATTATTATTATTTTATCTTGGAATCTTTGAATAAAGAGGAGAAAATTAGAAAAGGGTATTTCTTTTTTCTCTTTTTATCATTGTCATATTTAGATATATGTGGGGAATATGCAGAGAAAAAAATACCTATTGTGTGATTGAGATTTGTACAACCTGCATACTCTAGAGTAATCATGATAAGTATTTTGTTTGGATCCATCTTCTCTTACATGAGATTCTAAAAATTAATTTTGAAAAGGTTCAAACCATATATAAAAATATAAGGGAGAAGTTTCTCCCAATTTTGATAATATATCTGTGGCGCTTGTATAAGTTGGATAAGATAATGAGTACATTTACTCTTAGTCATACAAAATGGGGTCATCATGCAAATGAATAGAAAAATATATGAATGAATAAAAACCATTTTCAACTAAGAGTTTTTGGTTCAGTATTACTCGGTCGTTTTGAGGGTTGAATTGCTTGATTTCAGCCCTTAATCAAGCTAAATTTACCCAAAAAAATATAAAAAGGTCGAGATTTTATGTACTTTGATTCTGTAAGTTGAAGCAAGAATAAGCTTTTCAAAGCTTTTTTTCATATATACCGTAACTATATTTGTAATTTTGTATACCTTTACCTGTACTTTGATTCTAACAATATTTGAAGATTCATTTAGAACAGACCAAGATATTGTGGGGTATGGATTCTCCTATGCGGTTATATGGCTGATGTTTTGTCATTATTCTTGCTAAAGTGCAGCACCAAGTCAATGTTCTTGTCTTATATCACCTCTCCTATTTATTTATAACTATTATTATCATTATTATTATTGAAGATGACATTAGCAAATGGATCATGAAAATATGCTCTTTCTATACATTGAATCATACCATATATGAGATTTTATAAGCAGGATATTAAATATCTTGAGGGTTCTTACTTCCCTAGTTGCAGTTCCATTGAGTGCTAATTGACTGATTGACTGGTGATTAACGTTTCAAAAGAATCATAGATGATTTAATCATAATTTACAATGCTTATCATTGCTTTTTGCTGGTCAACAATAATCAAGTTATTTAAATGATTTCAGAATCATCTTTAGACTGAAATATCTCTTTTAATACAAGTCAAATTTACATAAAATTATAGACAAAGTGCTAAAAAAAAACACAGATATTTTATAAGGTTAGGCAACTTGCCAATATTCATAAACCAGATGCAATTTTTAGAATAAATGACAGGAAATGCAATTGTGGTACAAATTATAGAGTTTTTCTCTAAATATACTTTATCCGTCTCATAATAAACGTATTGATTATAAAATACATTAAGAAAATTTTTTTTATCTATTTTAACTTTTTATGAAAATATTATTACAATATTAAGATAAAATATAGTTTAAATTAGAAAAAATGAATAATTCAATTGGGACATATAAAAAAAGATTATTAGGATATATATATATATATATATATATGAGAAATTATTAAATATACTTAGTGCACCTGTAAATGATGCACCTTTAGATGATAATCACCTAATTACGAGGAAGATACATTATTTATAAAAATATTGATTACACTAAATAATTTTCTAAAACGAAGAGATTACAGTAATTTGTCTTTAAAGTTTTAGCTCATAATATCTTCCCACTCCCAAATATGGAAATATACCATATTATCATTAAGTACGTTCAATACACATAATAACAATACATCATGTACTTATATTCATATGAAAAATTAGAACTACTGGATTTGAGAGCCAATTTGTGTTTACTAGTTGTTCTTTCACAACTGATAATTGCCAAAGAGTCGGCCTCTATTTGTGCCATTTTGTTGTGAAATCGAAGCAGTAAAGGACATAATTTGTTGAATTCTGCTAAAGATAATTAATGGCTAACTATATTTGGGAAACATTTAAAATAAGTTAGAAAAAGAAAAGGATCAAACATGTAAATTTTGTCTTCTGTTGAGTTCATAATGACTCTTATGACCCTTATTTGGTTGTTAAGATTCCATAATTATGTGTTGTTTAGTTTCTGCAGAATTTGGGGGTGTTCTTTTTGGAATAAATTTCATGTGATTATTTTTTAAATTGATATATGAGAGAAAGTATCATGAAGGGGAAAGATGAGTTATTAAAGGAGTAAACCTCCATTTCCAATCAAATCTCACCTTAATTAAAATCTCCTAGACTTTTCCAATATAAAAATAAAATAATATTTGTGTAATTTCAATCACTAAATTCAAAATAAGGATGATGATTGATATTTAATTATGTAATATATAGCAAGTCATTTAAAAATAAAATAAAAATTAATTTTAACAGTCTAGTTTCAAAAGAGAGAACGCAGGTATGGGTTAGAATATGATCTGTTAGAAATGTGTTAAAGATGGCTGGTTGCGTTTTAAATTGCAGAGTTAATCCACATCTTATTCATGCATGGGCTAGGTCAGTGGAGTGGACTTGCACAGTATTTATAGGAGCAAGGGAATTTGGGCTGCCCCCCCCTTTCATTCTATGCAAAGCCTCCTTGATCCAATCCATTTGCATGCGCTTCTGTTTTACAACCACTATAATTTTGTATTTAGGAGGGGCATTTGACAAGCAAATTATGAGTCTCAAAACCAGATTTTATGAGAATATTTGTCCATTTTAAAGAACGCTAATTGAGAATTTTTAATAATAAAGTTTTTTTAAAATATTTAATATTTTAAAATTTTAATTGAAAAATAGATGATAACTATTTTTAATTGAAATTTTTTAAACATTAAAATAATATTTTATATCAAAATAAATTTTAGCTGTAATTATGAAAAACAATTTTCTATTATCAATTCATTATTATCATTAATAAGAGATCAAAACACCCACATCAATTTCATAAATCGATTGAAATCTTTTAATATTTGATAATAAATTAACATCAAATTCTAAAACATTTTAAAAAAAAATTTAACAAAATGTAATTTGATAGTCTTAATTTAACAAAATTTTCAAATTTACAAAAGAAATTGTGAAAGAAATTGGATTACACAACAAATACCCTACCTAACATGGTTTTGAGGCCTTTTTCACCCAAGTTATAACCCATGGTGAGAGTTTTTAAAAACCAGACCAATTAAAACCTGTTGACCCGTAATTTTCTTAAGAAATTTTTAAAAAAATATCTAAAAAATAAAAAATATATATATTATATTTCTTTAAAAATACTACATATTTAATAAATATATCATTAAATATATCACTACACAGTAATCCATAAAATAAAATATATATATAAATTTATATAATATGCCACGGCCGTGGGCCGCACTGGCTAGAACTAACGAGAGCGACGTACAAACGTAATGGCAATTAACAATTTCTACATTGATACAGAACACAATAATAATTGACATCAATTTTAGGAGACCCAAAAAAAATCAATTCATCATTTCAAGTAAATTTAATGAATCTAATGGGGTTGAGTGCATTTTTTATGTAGGAGCTCCACTCATTTTAACTACTACTTACAAAATTTTTAAAATAAAAATTTTTAATTACTTAAAATATATAGGGTTTGATGTAACATAAAATTCATTTAAATAAAAAAAAATATATTAAAAATTTTATATATTATATTTAAATATTTAAATTTAACTTATTTATAATATATTTTTAAATATTTTTAACTCATTTATAATTTTTATTTAATATAAAAAATATATTAATAGATTAAAATATATCAATAGATTTATGGCTTATGGCTGTCCGAAACAAAACAAAAAAGATTTTGCGTACATGGTGAGAAATTAATGATAAATCTGCAAGCCCGGATATTTTTTTTTTTCTAAGCGAGAACAAACATTATAATATTCATCGATCAAAAATGATCTACAAGTTCATTAACGAAACCGATAACCACTTGAAAACGAAACCCAACTAACACAAAACCTAAAGGAATCAATCATAACAACTCGCAAGATCAAAAACACAAACCCAATACAAGAAACCTCATAACCTAAACAAATCTAACTCCTCCAGTTTCCATCAGAGGCACCCCCACCCCTCGAGTAACGAGATCCACCATCACCATATCCACGTTCGCGTCCACCACCATAACCCCCGCCGCCATAACCTCCACCACCACGGCTGTAACCACCACCGCCGCCACCATATCCACCTTCACGGCGCCCACCACCTCCATAACCACCTCCTCCGCGATTGTAACCGCCGCCGCCGCCGCCGCCGCCGCCGCTTCCGCGTGACTGAGCTTCATTCACAGTAATATTACGACCGTCTAGATTCTGACCGTTCATTCCTTCAATAGCATCCCTCATCGATTTCTCGTTGTTGAAAGTCACAAATCCGAAACCACGAGATCTACCAGTTTCTCGATCATTGATAATCTGAACACACCAAAAAAATAACAGATCTAATCAGATCTAAACCCAAACAAATCAAATCCATACCAATTTAACATAAAATAAAAATAAAAAATCGATCGATCTTCGCCCCAAGGATGAAGATGAACGTACCGATTTGAGGTTAGTAACATAAAAGAACAGTAGTAGTAACACAGAGAGATTATAGTAACACAAACAGATCACAGATTATGGATCGAAAAAGCCGAAAAGGGTCGGGTCAGATCCGATCTCTGCGACAACGACAAACGGACCTTCGATTCGAGGATCTCGCCGTAGGGACTAAAAGCTTCAAGGAGGGCTTGGTCGGTGGTGGCCCAAGCGAGGCCACCAACGAAGCACCGGTACTCGATCTCAGCTGATGCCATATTTTTTTTTTAAGGAGAAACCCTAAAAATAACTACAGGAAGAATTCTAAGAAAATAATAGGGATGAGGAATAAAGAGAGGCTAAACCATATTTTATAGATGGTTTATGATTTAACTATGGTTATTTAAGCTAACTAGGGTTAACAATTGCAGGCGGTGAATGTGCTCACCTGTTTGGTTACAGGGTTTAATGTATCCTGTTTTCAGTTTAATGACCAAAACAGCTGCTTTTTAGGTTTTGGTTGGGCTAATCTGAATTATGGATTAGGTAATAACAGGGTTAGATTCGCGAAGTTAAGTCGTGAATTGCAAGTTGTGATAATATCCGTTTGACGCAGTTTATAGAGAGAAAAAAATAATTTTTTTTTATGAGAAATTAATTTTAAGTCAATTTATAATATTTGATAAATATTAAAATTAATAAAAATAATTATTTAGATAGTTAAAATTCAATTTTTTAAATAAATTAGAAATTAAAGCTTTTTAGAAAAACGAATTTTAGATTAAACGCGTAGATAATTTTAAAAAATTAATAGATAAAAATATCTTTATAAGTTTATAAGTAATTTTTAAATTATATTTTATCAAATATAAATATATAACTAATTATTTTTAAAAATATTATTTTCAAGCTGTGCAATTAACCAATATTTGATCAATAAATTTTGTTCGAATATACTATATGGAAACTGGCAAACCAAGCTACTTTCATAAGCCAAGATATTTTCATAGTATAATCGAACAAAATCTATTGACCAAAGATTGGTTTGCCAGTTTTGGTATGGTAAAGGGTTAAACTTAACTATGGTTAACAAACGTGGTGACTCGAGGTCAAGTGGGTCCATATTCATGGTGAGATGGATGGATAAAGACGAAAAACATGGTTGATATTTATTATCCCTCTAAAAATATCTTGTTAAGCTGCAATTACGATAATGTCCCGGTACGTTTGTGGAATTTCCTATTTGTCCAAACTTATTTTTTATTATTTAATTAATAAATTATTATTAGTACTAATAATATGTACATAAATTTAAAAATAATTAAATATTTTTTTTATTTTTTAAATAGGCTGCAATAGAATTTTTTAATTTCAGTTTAAACTCATCCTTTAAATAATGTAATAAATATTTTGTGCAAATTTGAGAAATACAAATCTATTATAAAATATAAAAAAATCACAAATAAACAGTAAATATTGAGTTGATTTTAAATTTAAAATTATTTTTTTTATCCTTTATGTATAATTACTTTTTTTTTTTTTTTCGAAGGAAGTTTGAAAACAACTTGTATTCATAGGGTTGTTAATTCATAATAATTAAAAAATATTTTTATTTGAAAATTCAAAAACTAAAGGTTTTTCTTTAATAAAATTGTAAATTTTTTGAAGTAAATGATGAAATAATTTTTTTTATATATGTGAAATAAATATTTATTTTATAACAAATTTTGAAAGAAATTATATAATATAAATCACTTTATTATTAATATAAAATGTTTAGTTTTTAAAAGTTAAATATTATATAGATGATTTAAATATTAAAAAAAAAGTTTATATATAAGGAATTTGTGTATAATTTCAATTGTAGCTTTTAATTTTTATATTTGAGAAAAGAATTAATTTATAAGATTTGGAAGTACAAACTTATAATCTCCCAATATTTTGTAATCTAATTGTTCAAATTTATTTTCTTCTGAATTTAAGTTTGCTCGAATTTGTTTACCACTCAAATTATGTTGCAGTGTTTGTTAGATATTTATAGTGGTGTCTACATTATATATAATATATGTAAAAAAATAAAAATCATTTCATTTTTCACTTACCAACTTGGCTTTTAATATACAATAGGAAAAAGTAAAGTGTCATGTGGCTACAATTTTTTTCACTTTAAAATTCATGAAATTTTTTTTTATTTAATGAGATGTAAAATTTTCATCGTTAGCAATTTTAAAATCATCATAAACTCTTGATATAAAATTCACATAAGGTTACATAATCACATGTAAATTTTATACAGGGATGAAGTTCTATATAAAGACTCAAATGAGATCGATTCATCTTGATAAAAAAAAAATATATAAAAATTTTTATTTAATCGATTTAAATTTAATTTTTTAAATAAAATTAATTTTTAATTTATTTAAAATTAATTAAAAATATTATTAATTTATAAAAAACTTCACTTAATTATTTAAATTTAATATTTTAAATAAAAATAATTTTCAATTCATTTAAAATTAAATTTCTGATTTCATTCTGATAATACATCAACAATATATAGGTCTAGTTTGACATAGCTTATGAAAATAATTTTTCATATAAGAAAAAGTTATTTTTCTAAAAGTGATGTTTCCAAAACTAATTAGCTATATATTTATGTTTGGTAAAATCCAATATAAAAACTGCTTATTCAAATAGTTAAATTTTAGCTAGCCAGATAATTATTTTTATTAATTTTAATATTTACTAAATATTATTAACTGAATCAAAATTAATTTTTGGCCTAAAAAAAAATATGCTGTGCGAAACGGGCACAAAATAAAATTAAGACTAAAAAATTTAAAATGCTAACGATTTATAGAAAAAAATTTCACAATCACATGATGTTTTTTTATACATTTTCCAATATAATAATAATGTATAAGGATTATTTTTCAGAGCTTTTCGGATTCAATAATAGAGTGAGTCCAGCTAAGCCGCCTTAGTTGTCCTATTGTAATTGTTTATTGTAATCATTGTTTGGCTATTAGCTATTAACAGGAAACATGTTGATAAAGCCATAAAGGTCTACATTTTAAAATGTAAAAAAAGAACTTATTCACATTATATATTTAATTACTGCATCATCTTTGTGATAATTTCGAGCACAAATAAAGACATGTTTGTAGTTTTATAATTTTTCTACAAACATGACCGAGTAGAAAATAAGTAATATACATAGAGTTCATATCAAAATTCATAAATATAGTGGGGTTTTCAAATTTTGTTTCATTATTTCATTTTCAAAGCAATTAATTCTTTCTTTCTTTATATTAATATTTTTAATATTATATGAATATAATTAATTAAATTTAAAGTAGATTTTAAGAGTTATATTTTAATAAAATATCATAATCTATTACATATAAAATATTAATAAATTATTAATTTATAATATAAATGATATTATATAATTATATAAAAAAATTTTAAAAAATATTATTTTATTAATTTATAAAAATTATTAATTTAATTTATTAATTAAAATCGAAGTTATAAAAAATTATTATATAATAAAAATCATTCATTTATAGAGTTTATATTGTATTAGTTTTAACATTTATCTTTTATATAAAATTATGGTAATTTAGTATTTTTATTTAAAATGGATTTTTGATATTTTTTAATGTAATTATTAATTTTTTTGGTTAATAACTTTATTAAACTCGTTTAGTCATTTTTTAAGTGATAATTATTAGTTGTTAGGTAAATATATAATAACTGTTTATAAAATATTTAATTTACAATTTTTTTAAATATTTTTAATTTATTTAAATAAAAAAATTAAATATTTTATTAAAAAATATTTAAATAAAATAAAAAATATTAAAATTTATTGTTAATGAGCATTTTACATATTAATAACAATAAATAATAATAATTTTACCACACTTAATAATTATTAACTATCAGCTACTGATTATTAGCAACAGTTATAACCGTAATAAATAATTAAATCAAATATAACTAAATAAGTAAAAATTGTTTAAAAGGACTTCAAATTTGAATTTTTGTAAATTTGACTATTTAACAACTAATAATTATAAAAAAATATCAAATAAATTTAATATAACAATTAAAAATAAAAAAAAAATTAATAACTATATTAAAATTATTTTACAAACATCCGCATGGAAATTATAGCAAATGTTGGGATTCTTAAATATATATATTGAGATTACCTAATACTTATATATAAATTTTCTCATCATCGTCTTGGATTTTCCCATTGGAACTTTGTCAAGGTCATCTATATCAATCTTTCTTTTTTCACTCTGATAGACCTTAATCCTTTAATCTAGCTTACAAAATTAATCAAAATTATCAATAATTTATCATTATACGATTAAAAAAAAAAAAAGAGAAAACAACAACGTTAACAATTATAATTTATAGTAAATAATTACCCTTATGATTCTTAATTTATAATTAACATCTTATTTCGTGTAAATAAATTCTATAAAATTTTATGACAATGAATTGCAAACTATATATATATAATTGTTAAACAAAATATAACATATAAAAATCAAGGTTATAATTCATAGCTTAAACAATTTCCATGAGGTGTTTTTTCAAGGTTTTGTTTAGGGATTTTTTTTTTTTGGTTTATTTGGAGTTTGTATGTGTATTTTTAGTGAGTTACTGATTTAGCCTAAATTTTTAATTCAAGATATTTAATATTCTATTTTAATTAGTTGATTTAATTTATGAATAAATTGATTGATATATGTTAAAATTCTTATAATTATATATAGTTCATAGAATAATTTTTTTCAGTTATTATCTTTTATTTTTAATATATTAATAAGATGAAAAATTAATATTACTTAATTTCATCAAAGTAATTAAATATAAGCCTTATCATAATTATTTTTTTGGAGAAGTGCATGTAATAATTCTTAATTTCAATATTATTTAAAATTTGTTATAATTTATATTTACAAAAATTATTTATAAAATATATATATATTTTTTTTTTGCATAAATGCATTATATTTATAACAATAATTTATTATCTATAATTAATATAAATTTTAAAAATTATTTATTTAAATAGTTAATAACGTTCTACACACGTGAAAATTAAAATGCTATAAAATTTTCCTATCATGTAAATTTATTTTAACTGAAGGAGGTTAAAGTTTGTATAATATAAAATCTAAAAAAAAAATTAAGAATATATTATTTACTCCTTAAAATTTTGCATAATTAACACTGTATCCTTTTATTTTTTACACTTATTTAACAGAAAATGAGACGAAAGGATTAATATGAATGATATAATTAAATATTAGAGATTAATTAATTAATTTTTTAAAATAAAAGGATGTAAATATTAATTATGTTAAACTTTAAAAATTAAATAGTAATTTATCCAAAAATTAATTCTCACCTTTTACAAGTTTGGTGGACTGTTGGCCACTAAGGCACCACCAGCTTCTTGGACTGGAAAGTGTTTTTCAATTGGAAATTGATGGGCTTTTTCAGGGCCCATTGGACAACTAGTGCTGGCAGGAGGTTGTTTGTAGACCTGTCCACAAGTCCAGGGATCTGCTGAACTCGATTGAGCAGTATTTCTTTTATTATTAATTTCTTAATAAATGAGAGTTTAAGATCAGGAGATATTTGAGTTTAATAATACACTGAACTCATAATTTATAGTCTAAAAAATAATAATGTTATTCTATCTCATTTTTATCTTATATTCTTTTTATAAAGAGTACGAAATAAGAGATATAATAAGAATAAAATAGAGCATTTAAATCGAAAAAATAAAGGCTTAAAAAAATTTATGTAATATTTAATATATAATTTATAATATGTATATACACATAAATTTATATCATTTTTCAATTAAAATATTAATTTAAATCCATTTTTTTAAATTTTTATATCCAATCGACGAGCCAGATGAAATTAATACTTATCAAACTTTATTTAAAGAGATCGAGTTTCTTATCATTCACACCAACAAGAATTGATTATTGTAATTCATTTTAATTTCAAATAAAAAGTTAAAAACCAATCCAAAGTATGAGATAATCCAATAGCAAATGTTAAAAATTAGATTTGGAAGAGCTAAGCCAAACCCACAAGTTTCTTAACAGAATGGGTCATATGCTCATATGGGCTGTGTTGCATTGAGACTTTAGACCATGAATGCTACCAATTAATGCTTTTCATATAATCAATAAGGCTATACTTATTGTATATTTTTATAAACTTTGAGACCTTAAATTATTTTCCCATAAATATTTGTTAATTTTTAGAAAGAAAATCCAGTGTATTTAGTCCAATAAACAAAATAAATGAGTTTTGATATTTTTATTTATTTAATTAATTTAATGCCCTTCTCTTTGTATCATTTAATCCATAAGATGTTCAAAGTCAAATCTATTAATCTATTTTTGCTGCTTAGATTGGTTCAAAAGTGAATAATTCTCTCAAAGTTTTCAATAATCAAATGGTTTGAATAAATATTTTAATAACCTAATATTATTTGTTATCCCTAATTATTCTTTTCAATTCTATATGAAAATGGTGGCGTGCCACTCTTTGCTTCTTTCACTTTCAATACAGCCTTCTTCTTCTTCTTTTCATTTTTTCAATTGTATTGAAATGATTTTATTATAGTGAATTTTATTTATTATACTAAAATTTATTTCAAACATACTTAAATATAATCTAACGATGAGTATATATTTATATATAATCTGAATAATAAATATAATTAACTTAAAACCTTCTTTTTAATACTAAAAAAAAAAAAATACGTTTCAACTTCAAATTTTAATTTTAATTTTAATAAAATTAATCTCTTTTCATTTTTCATAACTTAAAGATGGGTGAGTTTGACTTGCTATAGGTGAGTTTGCCTTGCAAGCAAAAAATCTTCTTATATTGATCAACCCATTTACCTAATTAGGAAATTGTTTGACTACATATGGCATAAATAAATAATTTTTATTTTTTTAAAAAGGGTTGAAACTTGAAAGTGTTAAATTTTTAAAAGTAAGATTGAATATTTTTGTTATAGAAATAGGAATAGGACCTCATATAATTCTCATATATGTAAAACAATCTTTTATTAGTGCGGAAGAAAATTTATATGCAATTCTGATTATTCTAATAAAGAATATATTTCCATTTCATATTAAAATTTTAGTAATATTTGACTTTTTCTAAACTTTGTCATAATTTTTGTAGCCAACTACATAGAAGTTATAAGTTGGAACTCTTGGACTTGAATTTTGTTTGGGAGGTGAGATAAGTTTTATATATGAAGAATCTAATTAATTATTTTTATAAATTTCTTAACAAATATCCATTTTTATTGCACATAATTTGATTTATTGTTATTAATATTATTTAATTTCTGAAAGATATCGAGATATAATCTAACGATAAATGCATATTTTCTTAAACAATATATTCAGAATCGATTCTCATTTTTCAATATATAATTCTTAAAAAAAAAAAATTTAGTACTCTATTTAGTACGTCAAAAGTGTATCCAACCTAAATTGTACCATTAATTTAGCCACAAGAGAAGTTCAATTATTGGCTTATTGCATTAACACACAAAACGCAAATATTCCGAATTTTGAACTTCAATTATTACATCTAAAGATTGACTAAATTACACAATATTTAAATGTACTAGCATTAAATTATTAAAACAATAATACAAACTTTTAAAACCTACAAACTTATTAACTCAAAAGTCACATTTTACACATTTAAATATTAATTAATAACTAATAGAAACTTAAAAGTCATATTTCATTCTTTAAATTTTAATTAATAACAAATAATAGCTTCTTAATTCTTTTTATCCAATTCGAAATTATATTTAATCTTGAAAAGCTAAAAGTTTAATTCTTTTCATTGTAATAGCTTCTTATAAAGTTTTGAGAGACAAAATTTCAAAATTTTTTCAAAATTTTTATTTATCTTGAGTGTGGATGAAATCTTATATAATTATTATAGATGAAATCTCATTGAATTATTGTGGGCGAAGTTTTAAAGAATTATATCGAAATCCTATATAATTATTGTGGGTAAAATTTTAGAGAATTATGATGAAATTTTGAGTCAAATATTATAAGTTTTGGGCACAATCTGGATCATTAGTGAAATCTAAGTTACGATGGGAGAAGCAGATGTAAGAGAATAGTTTGTTGTAAACCACTATATAAAATTGGTTAAAAATTGCTAATCCCTTACTGTTTTCATTGCTTGCATTGAATTTGCTTAGCGTATTACATATATATGATGATAAATTGTATTAGAATTCAAAACTCTTATTCACTTTTTAGGAATATTACCATATAGGGTTTAACAAAAAGGTTTTTCTTTATTGTTGTTATATTAAAAAATAATACAATTATTATTATTATTATTATTATTAGAGCTTTTTATAAAAATATTGAAATAATAAGAAAAAATTTAATTTTTACTATTGAAAAAATTTAATTTTTATTATTATAAAAATATTTTTTAAAAAATACGACATATACCATACATACCAAATATATATTAAAAAATGATAAAAGTGAAAGAAAAAAATAATAAAAAAATGAAAAAATATCAAAAAAATTGAATATTTGTGTAATTTTCCCTTATTATTATTATTATTATTATTATTTAAGTTGGCTTGAAGAAATCATATGTTGATCTATGGTCGTATATACACTTTGTCATTCAACTATGTTTTGATGTGTATAACCTAATTAATTTTAATTCTTATAAATTCATTCTAAAAAAATCATTATACATAAAAAAAAATAGTTAACAATAATTATTCAATTAATATTGAATTTTCAAATAATAAAAATTAGAAAATTTATAAAAATTAGAAAATTTATAAAAATTAGAAATCTCTTTCTAATAAGAAGATAGACTATCCACATGTACTCAAGGATGAAGCCACTTAATGTTAAAATTGCCCCCTTATTTATTTTTAAAATGAAAAAAAAAAATTAATTTGCTCCCCTTAAAAAATAAAATTTGACCCCTTTTATTTTTATTTTTTAGAAAAATTAAAAGATAAATTAAGAAATAAAAAATACCCTTTCATGTATGAGAATTGAAATATCAAATAAAGAGAAAATAAATAAAAAAGTAATATAATTTTAGTTAACTTATTATTATTGTATGAATAAATTAACTAATTTAATTATTTTCTGAATGTATTTTCTATTAAAAAATCATGTGTTTATTTATATATATATATATATATATATAATTATTTTAATTTTTGAATACTATATTAATTGGGTGTAAGTATGCATTAAGATGAATACATGTATTAATATAATTGTTTAAAATTATCATAATTTTAACAAGAAGTAATTATATTTTTATTTATTTTATTGAAAATAAAATAAAATATTTAATGAGTATTTATATGAATATATATTTATATGAGAATAATTTTGTCCTCCCTATGTATTATATATTATATATATTGTTTTAATTAGCCTCATTTACAATGTCATTATTGTCAAAAGTGACTTTATCCATCAAGTACAAAACATAGACCTCTAGACTATTTGCATATATAAATGGTCCTCTGAATATTGAATTATGACAACATAATTGCATACAAGTGCCCTCCCCCAACACTTCTCCAACAGTAAACATTTGATCCGTTTGGTTTAAATCAAATAAAATTTTTAAAAAATTAACTAAATCAAAATAAATTAAGAATTTTACAATATTAATTGAATAAAATCAAACCGATATATTTTATTTGGTAATTTGGTTAATTAAGTTTTTTTATAATATATATATATATATATATATATATATATATATTCAATCTGTTCAATTATTTTAAATTTTTAATATAAATCAAATTAAAATTTTAAAATAATCGAATGAAATTGAATAGATTGAATTAATTTTGATTGAATTCAATTTTATATATGTTATACCATTTTTTCTCACACCCCTAGTTTCTTCTACATTTTGATAGAGCCATGATGATTCTTAAATAATTAATGAATAATGAAGAGAATCTATAATGAAGCTATTAAATGCTTATCTTACTTCTGTTATTGTTATCGTTATTCAGGTTTTGTATATGCTTAACTTGGTTGTGCCCTTCCTCAATTATTGAAAAATTATGAGTCTATCATATAAATGGGTAATTATAATTTGTATGTTAGTGTGTTGCTTTAGAATCATAAAAGGGTGACAGCTAGTGTTTATGTGGATTGCCCCCCTTAAGTCTCTATTTTGGTTCCTTAAGAGAGTTATAAATTAGGGTTTTTGTTTGTATTGATGTGTATAATTGGATTCAATTCGGTTTAAGAGTTATACTCAAATTAAATATATAATGGCAGTTTAAAAAATTGAACCAAATTATTAAGAGTAATTAAATTATCTAAATTGCAAATAAATAATTTAGTTGGCCTATCATTTTAAGCAGTTTGTTAATTTTAAAATTTTAATATATTATTTGTTTATTTTAAATTTAAATTTAAAACATTTATTAATAATCAAATATTTTGACTTAAAATATTAAAAAAATATATTTTCTTACTTTAAAATTTTCAGAAATTAATTATATTATAACAGTAATATAATAATTAAATATCTAAATTATATATAAAAAAATAGAAATTCAAACACTTAACTTTAAGTGTAAATTATTATTTAATCTCTCATATTTGATTTAATTAATGAATTGATCATTTTATTTGGTCAAACTAATTAAATAGTTGCTAAAGTTTTCTTTCATAATAATAAATAGTCATTTTATTTATTTTTTAGATTTTTTTCGTTAAATTCATTTAAAATGACTTAAATACTCCCAACTATATATATATATAACGCACTTTGAATTAGGTTAGTTTTTAAAAACATTTTCTCTTTATATCTTTATCATTCTCAAATGCATTTTTCATTTTTTTTTCTTTTGTAAAATCTCGTTGAAATTCTAATTTTTTCGATCAAAATTCTTTAGGGAAAATAATTATTTGAGTGTGAATGTCAACAATAATTATTTCCTTTAATTTTTCATGATATAATTACTGATGATGATAATTCTTGCTATACATATATTATTTACCTGAAATCTACACTTTGATCTTCAATTTTGATCAAAGGGAAGGAATAATTGATCATGTCTATCCGGACACTTACTCTTACATCAGCCTTGTTCATGATTGCTAGTTACTACAAACTATTTCCTCACATATCATCAAATTTTATTGATATAATTTGTGGAGTGAACATCAGGTTTGAAAACAATGAAGACATTTCATTCATGCTTTGGATTAATATTCAAACAAACACTTATAAACTTAAATAAATCAAGCCCTTTAAATTATGCTCTGCTAAAAGATTTATCTCTCAATTTTTATTTTGCAATATTATTTAGTCCCTCAAGTTTTAACGTTCAATATTATTGTATCCCTGAATTTAATAACATTCAAATGCAGTAGTTCTTCTGCGACAATGGTCTGCAACAAAAAAATGTCTAATTCTGCAAATGTTGTTTGAAATTACAAATACGCTATACAATTACATAATTAAACAAATCAATACAATTAACCAAATAGAATGGAATCAAATGTGATCAAATTTAATCAACACTATAATTTAACCAAAGGTACATAAACCTTACTTCCATTAATTAAGAACTTAAATACATTAATACCTATATTGATAAAAGTCCAACAACCCACCATTACAACATTTACCCACCGTTAAAGCTGTCAAGTTTTTGCCTTTACTATAAAACTACCCAATACAGGCTACATTCATATCTTTCTATAAACAAAAAGTCCCAAAAATCACCACTAACAACAAAACTCCCAACCCACATACTAGATCAAGTCATCTTTCTTAGCAACAATACAACAAGTACAACAAGAAACAAAGTACAAAACATTGACATTGCTATATATATCTTAATGTATCCAACCACAACATCTAAACCTTCAATTTTCCCATAAATCCTTTAATTCAAACCCAACACTTTATCTTTTAAATCTCATAATTTCCTTCCTAGTGAAAGTGACCTGAACCTTATACCATCCAAGAAAAAAAAATCACATGCATTGTTCACACAATAATAATACAACTTGTGTTTGTTCTTAGCAAACTTATAAATTTAAATCCCAACTCGCTTCTTTTAATCGCAAAATTTATTCAGATATCTCCATTTTTAATCATTATCAATTTCACTTAAACGCAATATTTTACACCTGAATAATAAGATTTTAAATTTATCCCTGATTCGGATATAATACGAGAAATTTCATTGCAAAATCGAATGCAAAGTATTAACAATATTAGGGAATTACAATTACCTTACTTGGCCACAACAACCTCATGATAGTTGCACTGTCTGACCTTCGTCATAGATGAGGGAATTACGAGATAGGGAAGGAAAAAAAAAGGAGGAAATTATGGAGCCAAAAATCTTTAGGGTTAGATTTGCTTTTCATCAAGATTCAAAGGGTATTTTAGGCATAAAAATAGCTATGGTACATTAAAAAAAAAAATTAATGGATTTAAAGGAAAAAAATCAAAAAAATTAACAGAAGAAAATTTTGGAAACTATTTAATTAGTTTAGTCAAATAAAATGACTAATTTCGTTAATTATATTAAATTTCATGAACAAAATAGTATTTTATCTTAATTTTAAAATAAAAATTTATATTAAAATAATTATAAGTTAATAGAATAAAAATAAAAATTCAATTTCCGATACAATGAATAAGAGTTGGAATTTTGTTTAGGACTAAATGGATCAATTACATCAGTACAATGCCCTTTTTTGCACGTTATGATTTTTCCATTTTTCTGGTTTGGTGTTGATTAAGATTTGTATATAAAAATCTGACCTCTTCTTGATGTTCCCATTTGCCAATTTGGCTCTAATTGTTGCCATCATTGAATGCAAATTCAAATGAGAAAATTTTCACGATGAAGGTTTTAATTATAAATTAAAGGCAAATAATTAATTAAAATTATTTAAGAAACCTTTAATTCTATATATGTCAATAATATAATTGTCTAATAATTAATAGCATCATTAGTTTTTGGACTATTAAGAATTTGGCATCTGCTACCTCGATCATGTTAAGCCATGCATTATTATTCATCATTTTCATACGTAAAATACCTAAATAATATTTTCAAATTAATTTTTTTTCTAAAAATGTCTAAAATACAGTAAATCTTCTATAAATTAATATCATGGGACCAGGGGCGGAATCAGAAAATTATATTCAGGGGAAAGTTAATATAATAGTAAAAATGATGATTAAATAAAAAAAAATTAGGAGCTAATTAAAAAATTTACACATATATATATTACAAATTTTAGGGTTAAAATTTATATAATAGCAAATTGAATTACTAAATTAAAAAAATTTATAAGGCCGATAAAGTTAATATAATAGCAAATAAGAGGATCAAATGAAAAAAATTTAGGAACTAATGAAAAAAATATACACATATATTTATATTTTAAAGATTTTAGGGCCAAAATTAATATAATTATAAATTAAATGACCAAATTAAAAAAATTTAGAAGGACAATTAAAAAATTAACACACATATATGTATATTTTAAAAATTTTAGGGTCAAAATTAATAAAATAGTAAATTAAATGATCAAATTAAAAAATTTAGGAGGCCAATTAAAAAATCTAAACACATATATATATTTTAAAAATTTTAGGGGATCAAAGAAAAAAATTAAGGGATCAATTAAAAAAATTACATAATATATATATATATATATATTTTAAAGATTTTAGGGGATCAAGACACCTCCTAATCCTCGTTAGTTTTACTCCTGATCGGGATTCATTATTAATTAATCGAATAAATAAAAAATTATTAATTAATTGAGTATTAATTTAATTTATGAATTTAAATTGAAACTGCAAAAATTAATTTATAATAAAATTTATTAAGTATTATTTTATTGAGATTTTACAATATTGTTCTATGAAAACGTGTATTTCAACTTTATTTCCAAATAAATATTTTGTTCGCTTGTATATAATTTTGGGTAATTACTGGAAATCTTAAATATATGTTGGATTTAATTAATTATTCAAACCTTTTAAATATGGTAGCAATAAGCTATCACAATTGAATAATGATTGGCCAAGTATACAATTACACCATTAAATTTTTATCAAAAGTCTCATGACACTCTGAATTTCTATAAAAATCTATTGAATACTCCTACTTCTAATTTCAAAATTACACACTCCTTTTTATAAATAAATCGAATGTGAAAAACACATGAATTAATATAGGGATGTTTAGATACCTAATTATAAAATTTAATTATTATTTAAAATACATGTATCGGCGATTGAAAAATTATTGAGTATTTAGATAAAAATCAATTATCAATTTGTTTTTTTCAAATCGATATAACAGGTAAAAATTACGATTGAGAATTAGAGTTTTTGTCAACTAAATATTTTTATTTTAAATCGGTAATTATCAATCGTCCATCCAAATACCTCAATAATATTAAATTATTAACTTTTTTATCATTTAACTTGCTTTATAATGTAATTTTGATACATATATCCGTTATTGATATTAATTTAAGAGTATTTAGTAATATAAAAATAAAAATTGAAGTGTTCAATGAGTATAAAATAAAATTAAAGTTATAAATAAAATATTTTAACAATTTAGAGTGTCACAAATTTTTTTTAAAAAATACAGGAGTGAAAATATATATTTTGTTTTAATTATTTTATTAATTAATTAGCACATCTAAATACTTAGCATTATAAATTGTTTGGTATTAAAACTTGATTTAAAAAAAAAAAGTATTCAAGTGTTATTATATATGAAAATAATTTAAAATTGTTATCTAGCTTGTTTGATTTTTGTAGGTGGTGATAGTTATTACTTAATAGCTGATTGTTATATGTATTTGGTAAAATTATTATTAGTTGTTAGTTGTTATTATATTCAATGATCATTAAAAAAAATATTAATATTTATTTTTTATTTAAATATTATTTTTAAAATAATTTAATTTTTTTAATTAAAAAATAATAATTTTTTTAAAAAAACTAATTTGAAACACAAAAATTGATTTGAAACACAACAACTATTTAATTATTTAATAGCTATTTAACAACTAATAACTATCATGAACCAAACGCAATAATACAACAGTTAGAAATAAAAAAATTAATAGCCACCTCAAAAAAAACTTTATTAAACACTCACTAAATTTGATTTTCTCTCTCTTTCAACCACAATATTATAATTTTAAGTATCAAGAATACTTTATAAAACAATGAAGACCAGCTAACTAATCTTATAATCTTATTAATTAATTAATGGTTTGGCCTAGAACTTCAGGCTCTCTCTCTCTTTCTTCTAATTGCGTGCTAAGCACTAATAGCTATTTTCTGGAGTTTATTAGCACATGATAGACAAAGTTTAGTGCTGACTTTCATAGCTTTGATTAGTTGTAAAAAGGCATACTTCAAATTTTTAAATGAACAACACTAAACAGGCATAAAATAACATTTTGTGTCGTTGAGTGAGAGGAGAAATTATAAATAATTAACTACTTCCATTTTTTGGAAGAATGCTCACAATTTTTCTTTCATTTTATTTTTAAAAATAGATTTCAAAAAATCCAAACTCGTAACTTCATCATTTGAAAAAAGATCTGATTATGGTCAAATTAAAAAATATTGTTTTTTTTCTCATTTTTCAAGCATAAAAAAAATAATATTAATAAATCTCAAATTAAAATATTAATCATTAAATTAGAGACCTCGAATAAATTAAAATTTCAAATTAAATTATAAAATAATTAATTTAAAATTTTAAACTAATTTGATGTAGCAATTAGAACAAAATAATCAAACACATATATATATATATATATATATATATATATTTGCGGGTGCATGATTGAATTATTAATATGTTGATTGCGATCTAAGTTAATTAATAAATGGATTAAATTATATATATTGTATTATTGTATATTTTGAATTTGATGAGGGTATCTTTTTTTCAGATGGGTCAAAGGCTACTTCCTGAAATCCCTCTTTTTAGATTAGCAAAGGATCATGGACTAAACAGTCTGGAATCTAATTAAAAATGCAAATATATAGTTATAATAATTAATTATAATTTATAACCACCTCTTAATTATCACTAATGTCCGCACACTCACATCATAATCATATCCTAATCATAAAAATTGTGCAAGTCCAAAACCTCACATTAAGATTAAGATTAAATTAATCATGTGGTTAATTAAATTATCTAGTGCCAACCGCCAAATCATATTGAATCAGTCATTTGTACATATAATAGCTGCTCTTAAGTCCGGTACTGCAATCCAGCAAAGCCAAGTCGAGTTCTAGATTACTCATACTCAATTCGTATTTTTTTTTTGTTCAAATTTAAAAAAATTATATTAAAACTCGACTCATTTAATTATTAAAAAAATTCGAATCAGCTCATTAAATACTTATTTATAAATTATAATCGAGTTCGATTCGAGTTTAACTCATTAAACTATAATTGAATTAGATTCGAATTCAAATTCGACTCATTTTGAAAACTCATTTATAGTTCGTTTATAGCTAAATATTTATTTTTAATAAAATAATTATAAAAAATACTTAAAAATAATATAAAAGTAAAAATATCTAATTAATAAAAAAAATCTAATTATAAAATTAATTATTACATGTATTTTAAAAATATTAATTAATAAAAAATATATTTTTAAGGATTAAAATATTATATTATATTATAATAATATTAATAAAATTTTATTCTAAAACTCTATTAGTATTATAGAAATAATATTATAATTATATAATATTTATTTAAGGGTTAGCTATATAAAAAAATTAAGAGTATGCATATTTAATTAAATTATAAAAAAATTAAAATAGTGAAAAAATATATTTTTGGAATGCCAAAATAATAGTAATAATAATAATAATAATAATAATAGAGTTGTTCTTAAATCTATTAATCGAACTGATTGCGAGCCTTTTACAAATTTATAATCGAATTGTTCGCTAATTTAATAGAGTTAAACTTAATTTTACTCAATTTCAACTCATTTATTTATCGAGTTTTAAAGTAAAATTTCAGTTTAACTCATTTATAAAATAAATCGAGTACAAATAAATTTTTATCGGATTGAATATCAAGTCACTCATAAACGGATCCCACTTATTTGTACCTCCGCTTAAGTCAACCTTGTTCAAATTGGTGGGTTTCCTTTTTTTTTTTTTTTTTCTCTTCAATCTAATACTCTCATAAATTGCTTTAGGACTATCAATCTATCTATCTTTCCGATGGATGTTATAAAAACACTAATAACAGTAAAAAACAATTATTTTAATAAAATTATATTTAATTATAATTATTACTATTTTAAATAATTTATCAAAATCTTTAAAATTTTTTACATATTTAATTTTTAAATTTAATTTTATCTGAATTATTATTTATTAATAAATACTCTTAAAGACTTATTAGAATATCTCTTAATTTATAATAGCTTCCACCTCTATTATGTATAATATTATTTAATATAAATTAATTTAAAAATATAAAATTTATTCACCAATAATTGAATTTAATTTAATTATACTCTTAAATTTCATAACATAAAATATAAAAGAATAAAATGAATAATATCATTTGTACCATAAAACATAAAATTTCAAATCAACTTCAATAAAATTTTATGGTCGGTTTTGGATCTTAAATTTAAATTTGGATCACATTCTTTTTTTAATTATTAAGATTAAATAGATTATGATTTTATTCAAATATCTAATGAAATATAAATTTTTAAAAATTTAATATTTTAAATATTTTTTTTACCTAATTATTTTAAATTTATTATTTTCATTTTTAACATAAAAATTTTATTTTTTCAAATTTAAAATCTAAAATAATTTATTAAATTTTACAAATATGAAATTTATAGACTTCAAATCATAAATTTAAAATATAAAATTTAAAATCAAAATTTCAAATTCAAATACATATATTTAAACACAATCTCATAAAATTTAACTAAATGATCATCTATTCTGAAATAAATTATCATATAAATTTTTAAAAATTTAATTCAATTGTCTAAAATTACGAGTTAAATATTTAATGATTAATAGAAAAAATAAACAAATAAATGAGAGTGGAGATAAAATATAACGTAGACAATGACATGAAAGAGAAAAGACAAGTGGGATAGGAAAGTGAGAAAAAAATCGTGGTTGACTGACTTCATGATTTGGACAACAAGGAAACTGTCAGTCCACATCATACAATAAAATAGGATGAAAGTGTGCCACATCAGCTTAACTTTAGTTCTCCGTAATGTTTGGTTTAAGCCTTGGTCCACCCAATGCATGTCCTAATGGCTAATTGCCAAGGACACGTACTTTCCATTCATGGTATGAAACCGTGTGTGCCTTTGTTTGATGTGATTATGCATTTTTATTGGCGTTTCATGCAAATATACTTTGACCTTATCTAATAAGGCTTATTTTATACAATTAGTCTCCTTTTACTTTCATCATTTAATAAAATGAGTAAATTGTCCACTTGATTGTCTATGTTGGAGCACATCCATATAAAATCATTTAATGTTAGGATCGTTGTATATAGTGTACTCATTCATAATATATATGCTATATACTAATTAGAAATCTATAATTAATTAGGGTTTTGCTTACAATTGTGCTTATGATTATACTCTTGTAGAATTTTTATAAAAAAAAAATTATTAAGTGAGTGAGTGTATATTTTTTATATTCATATAAAAAAATATTATTAAGTAGGACAATAATATATATATTCTTTTTATTTGCATTACAATGAATTTAAATATAATTAAAATAAAAATAATAGTATAAATTTATCTTTATATTAATAAAAATAATATATTTTTATTATACCTAATAATTTCTCTTTATATTAAGGTGAGGAGAATTTTTGGACTTAAATACTAAAAACTAGCATATCAATTTAATAAGAAGGAAAATAAAAAAAAAATAATAATAAAACAAATTTTGAGAATTATATTAATTATAATTTTTTAAAATTTAAATTCAACAAATTTGAAAATAATATTTAATGAGTATTTGGTAAAATTTTTTGATACAGCTGTTAACTTTTTGTTTCTCAACAGTTATATTATATCAGTTTGATTACTGATAGCTGTTAGGTAGTTAAACAATAATTATTTAGAAAAATTTCAATTTAGAATTTTTTGAAAAAATTTCTACTTTTTTAAGTAAAAAAATTAAATTATCCTTTAAAAACATATTTAAAATAAAAAAAATATTAATATTTTTCTTTAATAGTCATTAAACATATTAACAACTAATAATAATTTACTAAACATTTAAAATAATCAACTATTAAGTAACATCCATCAACTACTAGCTATCAGTAACCATTAACAGCTAATAATTATTACAATCAATTGAATCAAACAAACTTTAATTTAATTTTCAATTATCAATTTATCACTATCTAAAATCACTATCTAAACTCGAACTTACTTGAGAAGCGTGCATAATTATAATTAATGCTTTTAGATTCATATTATTAAAAGAAAAATGGAGTTTCCTGTTTAAATATTATTGTTGTTGCGGGCAATGTGACATGATGAGAGGTCCACGAAGTAGACAGAAAAAAGGGTTGACCACTAATTGTGTTTTGACTCTCCACCATCTTCTTTGCCAGTTCTAGTGCTCAAATTACTGTAATAAACGTTTTCCTTCGACGTCCACTATAATAAATATATGTATTTTCATTCTCATTTTTCTGATGGGCTTTTTGTATCTTCAGCATATCACTTTAAATAGAATTATCAGATGTTAATATATCATTAATTAACTATATACAATTTATTTTGAGTATCGATATCGAAAAAAAATTCAAATTTGAATTAATTATATAAATTTTAAATTATTTTATTGTTAAATTGTGTTTAAATATGTATTAATCATATATAATGGCAAAGTTAAGATCATATAAAAAAAAATATACAATAAAAAAAAAATAAATAGACTAGTTAAATATTTAAGTACTTAAAAAAAAATTATCGTTCATAAACATTCTTTAGTAAAAAAAAGAAAAAAAATGATAAGTGTTCTTTACGATTATTCAAACAATCATACATCCATTAATCTCTCTTCTTGTTATGTAACTGATTCTTCACAAATTTCATAATAGAAAATGTTCTCTCAACTGTGACGGTTGCAACTGATAAAATAACGGTTAGAATTATGAGCCAACAAATGAATACAAAATATCATTTCTTGTCTTCACTACTTTTTTAGCAAGACTATCCATTCCTATCATATTCAAGAATTTACAACTAGATTTCATATCAATAATCTATGTTTCTAATTGATTTTCAAGAGCAATGAGTTTGATATCAGAAAAATCATTTGAATAAAATTGAGCAACACCAAGCAATTAAAAAGAATATTCTTACTAAAAAGAATACAAATATTGACACTAAAAAGATATACAAAATATGAAAGAAAAATATATTGCAAAATAAATTAATTACTTTTAGCTCTAAATCAAAATATCCCCAAAAGAAAATAATATTGTCACTATAGAATTTTTTTTTTTAAACAGTATTATAGAGTTTGTTTTATGAAGGGAAAAAGACTTTAATTGGTTTTTCTCTTTTTCTTATTTTATTTTTGTATCTTGCCGTTTAATTTCATATACAATAGTCTATTTTTTTTTTTTTTAAGAAAAAGAAAGATCCCTCTTTATCTTTTATTTAATTGTTATTTAATATGTTTTAACTTTTATATAAGGGACAAAAATGTAAATTAATTCAAATTCTTGAAGGAAAAAACAATAATAAGATTTTCAAATTATTATTTTAAGGGGGCAGCCAAGACTATTCACAATAATTATAAATATATAAAAATAATATTTTAAAAAAATAATAATTGTCCACCTTCTTCTACATGTGGCGTCACCACTAACTATACATTTATAGTAAATCAGACACAATTACTCTTAAATCCTTTTGGACAAGAATTTGAAATTGAAATCGAGATTTTCAATTCTAATTTTAATATTTATATTTCATAAAAAATTAAAATTAAAATTAAAATTAAATAAAAATTTATAGCTATAATGGTGAAACATTACAGTTCGGCGATGTGAGTGGTGATGAACCACTGTCAGCACAAATGGTGGTGATGGACTATTGTCAACATCGATAGTAGTGGACTGTCTGCTCTGACAATGGTAGATTACCAATGTAAGTGGTGGACCATCCATAATAATAATAGTAGTGGTGGCGGCGATGAAATATTGACGCAGATATCGATAATAGTGTAGATGACGATAGATCATCGATTTCTGTAATAGCAGACCACCGACATCGATACATAATGAATTACCATTTTCGTCGATAAAGATAAAATGGAGATGGAATTACAGTGGAGTGTGAGAAATTATAATTTTTATAAATTGAGAATGAAATTATGAAATTATTTTTCTAATTATATTATAATTTTATAAAATTTTAGGTGAAATTGTAATTCTATACTAGTAAACACTATAATTGATTCAATTCTAATTCTTGGCTTCCTAAACCAATCCTTTTTATATTATACGAGTGCTCCCAAATCCTTTAATTGTAAATTATTTAGTTTTGTTATATTTAAATCAAAAGATATAATGAAAATAATTTTTTTTAAATCAATATTTTATAATAATTATTTTAAATTGCAATTAAATAGCATTACAAGTTAATTTTCTTTAATTATATTATTTTTCATATTATATTGCCTTTTTAATCTAACAAAAAAAATATCATTTATGCAGAAATTAAAAAAAAAAAAATTAAAGAGAAATATTTATGTTGAGACAATTTGTAATGATCGGTAGAGGCATATATCAACCACTAATATATATACAATATATATTAAGAGAGTTTTAACTTACAGTTTTATGATTTCAAAAATAAATTTTATTATTAAATCAAAACTTATTGATTACATTTTATATTATAATAAAAGGAATAAATTTTTTTATCGTATTAAATTTTACAAATGAATTTTTAATTCAATAATACTAAGATCGAAAGATTTCAATGTTTAAATTTCGATTCAAAACAAATCATTAATAATAATAAAAAGTTAGTTAAGTTGGCATTAGACAAAGGGTAATTGACATGTATCTTTACTTCACCAGGAAAGCGAAGGCTTAAGCTTAAAGGCTTTCACTTTCTTTCTCTTAACTTTTTTTATCTATTCCTTATCTTACCTTATAAGGGATGTGCCACTGCAAAGCCACAAAGATAGATTCATTTTCTTTGGCTAAAGTTAGAATTAGAAAGCTTATAAATTTGTATATATACATATTATAAGAAATAGTTGTATAGATTGGACCACACACTAGCTACTATATTTGTATATATTAAAATTCCAAGTGTATCCAATTTTCTAATTTATCTTTTATGGTTTGTTTGAACAGTTCCTGGGAAAATTAACGTCATGATCTTTTCTTTGCAATCAAGTTGACAAGAGAAGTCACGTTCATATATATATATGAATTAAGCTAACTAGGATAAGTTTATTCATCATAACAAGAAACTTTACTAATAAATAATATTATCCCTATTAAATGATTCTAATTTTCAATTTTTTTTTTAACATTAGAGAAAGAGAATTAATTATAGATATATTATACAAAAAAATATATACTTACCGATAATTTATGTCTTGGTGTATTAATTTTTATTTTATTAAAGAATAAAATTTCAAATTTGATACTTAGCCGTATCAAATTTTAAAAATTTTAATTTATTTATTGATATACAAAAAAAATTAAAAGAAAATTTAATTGCGATTATATGTCTATTTTTTTTTCTAATGAAAAGATAATAATTTTTTTTTTTTTTTTTTACTGATACGTTGAAAGAGCATATAATTTCGGAATAGCTATATTTTCTTAACAATAGTGAAGATTAGTTTCATATTATTGTTAAACAGTACGTAATGAGAGGAAAGTTTTCCTTTCATTTTACATATAAAAGCATGGTGGAAAGTCAATGAGAATGAGAGTGACTAATTAGAAAGATAAATATGACAAGCAACATCCAATAACATGTTCTATACGTACGAGTAAGAAACTTAAACAACCCTACATTTTCAATTTCTTTTTCAAAGATTTCGAAGGAGGAAAAATTATTATACTTATTTTTAATGAATCCGCAATATTATATGTTTAGTTTATTAAAAAAGAAGAAATTTTTTTATAAAACGCCATATTTATTTTTAATAAATTGTACGCTTAGCTATATAAGAAAGATTTAAATTTAAAATTTTATAAAATTTATTTATTTAAAAAAGAAAATTTTTTAACTATTTTTAATTATATATCTGTATTTAATTTAAAATTTTATGAAAAATATTTTATTTCTTTTTTGCAAAATTATTAATACTCTCAAGTATGCAATATATTATTCTCATATTGAGAATGATATATACAATTTGGTGTAATGAAGTCCAATTCTTTAAAATAAATAAATATTTTGTATTCTAATAAGCACTAATAATAATAAAAAAAAAGAATCTTAATTATTTTTAACAATTTTATAATTTTATCCCACATTTTTGTTTTATTAATTTTACTCAATTTATTAATTTCAATTTTAGTTTAAAACAGAATTTAAAAGATCAATTCTTTTATTAAGCATATAACAAATTACTAATTTAGTCTTCAAGATTTTTTTTAAAAATAAAATTATTAAAATCTTTTAAATTACAATTTTCATTTCTTTAATTTTACATTATAAAAGATTTTCATCATTCAATTATTTATATTATAATAGAGAAGGAGTAATTTTGAAGTATGTCTAAAGTAGTCCTTAATAATATCTTCGGACAAGGTGTCTTAAATTCATTATTAAAAAAAAAAAAAAACAAGTTGTCTTAAATTCTTCATTTTGAACTCTGAATTAATCCTAAAAGTACTACTCTGAATTAGGAAGAGTAGTATTTAGTATTTACACCTTTTATATTATTAATTAATTAATTATTACTTAATTTAAAATTAAATAATACAAATTAAACGTATCGTGTTTATATTAACTCTTATTATATTATAGATGTATATCAACATGACTCGAATACAATTCACATGAATGAATTTACATGCATGAAGATCAACAACCATCGTTAGATGAGATCAATAACCATCATTAAATGATTTATTTTATTATGAGATCAACAACCATCATTAGATGATTTATTTTATTATTCAATTCATTTTTGTTCGTTCCAAAATCCTACATCTTTCATTATTTTTCTTCTTTAAAAAAAAAATAAATGGTGCGGAATGTAAAAATTTTAATATTTTTTTATTTCATTTGTAATTCTCACATTAATACACATGATGTAACTAAATTTAATATAATGTTCTTCTCTCCAATATAAATTTTAAGATATCAAACTTCATTCCCTCAGTCTAATAACTAAATTAGATATAATGTTTTTTTTAATATAAAATTTAAAATATCAACAAATTTCTAATTTAATAATAATTTAAATATTTCTAGAATTATGAATTTTCAATTTAAATGTGAAATAAAATCAAAATTATAATATATATATAAATTAATGTTGTTATAAATTTTATTAATTAAAAAATATATTAATTAATTAAATATTAATTTAATTTATTAAATCAAATCTAAACCGTAAAAAATTATTATTCCATATATTTTATAATAAACGTTTTAATTTTCTTTTTGATATATCTCAATTTAATTATCTCACTTTTAATAAAAATTATATTTTATTTTGATTTGATAATAATATATATTATAGAATATAAAAATTAATGAATAAATTACTATTTAGTTTTTAATATTTATTGCAGTTAACACTTTTATTTTTCTATTTTAAGAAATTAATTAATTAGTTGATAATATTTAATTTCGTCAAACATATTAATTATTTTATTTATTTTACCATTAAAAAAATATAAATAGACTAAAATAACTCTTAATTTTCCTTAAACTTTTCCTTTTATACCATTCAAATAAAGAAAACAAGAAAATTAAAAAAAAAAAACAAGGATGACAAAAGAACGGATGGAACAATAAGCAATTAAACCTGCTTTCTCTAACACCTAAACCTGCTTCAACCCCCTGTCCTTGAACCCATTGTTGCTTAACCTGCCTTCTCCAACGCTTGAACCTATTGTTGTACACATTAACCAATCAAACTAGCAAAATTGTCCCCAAATCAGCAAAATTAACAAGCCAAACCAGCAAAATAAACAAAAAATTATCAAAAAAATTACTAATCAAGAAATACCAGACAAACTTAAATCCATAACTAAAATGATGACATGGGTATTCATTTGACTCCATAGCATGGAAACTCGATTCCATTGCCGTTATCTAGGATTGAATGGAGCGCGTCTAGGTTCGAGTGGAGCAAGCTTTGGATTTCACACCAAATTCATTGCTTTTGAGATTAAAATTCTACTTATCAAATTTACAGACCAAAACAAATTAATTTATAATTAATAAATACAATAAGAAAACCCGCAATAAGAAAATATAAACCCATCACCATAAACATACATCTCATCAAGATGGACAATCAACAATTTATCCTTCTGGTCATTCATGCAAGTGTTAATAATCTACTTGATGAGCTCATAATAGAACTACACAAATCCACGCTTGCAGGTTGGAGTGCTAATGTTCTTGCTAGTCCACTTCTTGATAGCAGGACCAAAGAAGTTCTTACTCCATAGCCTTTCCATCATCTTAGACTCGTCAATTTCAAACTTTGAGGCATATATCTTTGCGAAGTTTGTCAATGTGAAAATCCAACCGTGCAAATCAGCAGAGAAAGCAACAGCTCCTTTCTCAGGATCGGGCTTGTTTGAGCGGTGAAAAGGAGAAATTATGGATGGTGGATGGGTTTTGTGGTGAGGGGTAATTTAGGTATTATATATATTATGATATAATAAAAAAAAAAAATTTCAATCATTTTTCAATTTATTTAATACTAAATTAGAAAAAAAATTAATATATTTAACATAATCAAATATTAAAAATTAATTAATTTCTCAAAATAACAGAACGAAAATATTAATCACGTAAAATTTTATGAATTAAATAATAATATATTTAAAATTAATTAAAATATATAAAATATGAAATAATTAAAAATTTAAATAATAAATAAATTAAAAATATTAAAATTAATTATTTTTTTAATAATAATATATTTTATAATTAAAATATTTATTGTAAGACGAGTGAAATATATAATAAAAATATTAGACTATTATTTTATAGAAATTTTATTTTACAGCGTTGATAGTTTCGCCCAATAATTACATCATTTGTACTCGCTCTTTCTAGTTTCAACGGTAAAGATCTAAATTAACGTTGTGAAGAAACATTATACTGTTGACCAAACTGGATTAGCTAATTGTCCAAAATCATTGTTGTCAATGTCATGTCATAGCTAACACTACCCCAATGGATCTAATGAACGTTGAAAAGGGCAGATTAGTAATTTTTCATTTATAATTTCTGTTTCTAATATTATATCATTATTATGATAAATAATTTTTTTAAATGTCCTGATTAAAATTAACTGGTTCACAATTTTTTATTTTTTATTTTTGTTTTAGAAGAGTTGTGTTTAATTTCATTTGGCAATACTTTATATAAATCAAAAGAATATTCTGATACTGTATGATATATATGAATTTTCATCTCTGTTTGAAATTTTTATAAATTAAAACATTTAAATAATAAATTATATTATTTTTATAAAAATCCTCTTACTTTTTTTTATAAACTATTAAATAATAATTAGAGATAAAAAATCAAGAAATAAATAGCTTATGAGTACATAAAATTAAAATTTTTTTAGTGGACTCATAAATTTAAAAATCTGAATTTAAGTTAGCTGAAAATATTTTTATAAATAAATTTTTTTTTTCAGGGTGATTTAGATTTACTTAAATTATCACATAATTTTTTGTTTCCGATTATAATTTATTAATTTATTTAAAATTATTATTATATTTTTTTATCCTTTTTATAAATATAATTGTATTTTATAAAGTAAATATAGAATTTTATTGATTAAAATAGAAGCCAAATATGCCTTTTAAATACTCAACATATCACATATCCTTGCTATTTTCTTTTAATTTGATAATAACCTATATGAAGAAAATAATTATCTTAAAATTTTTCTTATTTATACTATTTTTTTTATACATAAGAAAGCTTCATTACATCAATATTTAAAACTTTAAGGTATTGTTTAGTTGCCATTTTTTCAGAAAATTATTCAAGAAAATAAAATAAAAATTTAGTATTTTATTATCAATTTTTTTAAAATGAAATATTTAAAAATAATTTTTAAAGTTTTTCAAAATGATATTATATTATGAAAAATTATTTTATAATTTTTTTACTATCTTTTAAAATAAATATTTATAAAAAATAATAGTTATATATTTAATAAAAAAAAATCTCAAAAATAAAAAATAAAAAAATTTAAATGGATAGGAATCTTATCATATTATATTATTTTTTAATTTTTCAGTTTGAAAAATAAAAATATAAAAATTGAGAAATAAAAATAAAAAAAATAATAGAAAATATTTTCCATAACTAAATATTTCTAAAGTTGTAATATGAATTTCAACAATGTATCACTAATATATTTTCATTGTAACTAAAGGTACAATATGTTATTTACAATTCAACTATTCAAAATCTTCTGAAATCATTCATTTAAAATTTTGTAAACTATTTAAGGATATATATATATAATTAAATATTTCATAATGATTTTTTTTCTTATTAATAAATGTGGGACTATCACACAAAGAAATGTATATTTATTTAGAAAGATTTGTTAATAGAAAATAATCAAAACTTGCTTAAAAAAACATCAAATCTTAAATGACACATATCTTTTATATGTCTTCTCTTCTTATCTTTCCTTATTACAGTTGAGAGACATTAATTCAGCCCTTTACTTGCTCTCCTCTCTCTTTTTTTAAAAAAAAGGGAAAAACCTTCTGTGCCCACCACTCTTTCTCTCTCTCTCTGTATATATATAAATTGAAGTAGTTCAAGCTTTAGCTGGCAAGAGCACGATTACTGGAGGTCAAAGAGACCACCACAATTCCGGCAATCAGAAGTGGGTTCAGTGTGAGATTTGAGTCACCTCTCAAGGCTACTGAGCCACTTTCTTGATTTTCTTGAATTTTCTTTGCCTGCTAAGCCATTTTCTTGATTTTTCTTTCTCTGTTTTCTTTTTTCTTTGTTTGTCTGATACCGTCACTCTTTGCTTTTATGAATTGTCAGCGCTTAAAAACTCTAAACCCACTTTTGTTTTTCTTTTAAGCCCACACTCTTTTGGGTGATAGTCCATAGTCCTTTCTTGGCCGGCCACTTACCTCTTTTATTCTTCTTCTTCATCTTCATTATTATGGTTATTATTATTATTATATTATTTATTTTCATAATATTTTAATCATTAAATTTACCCATTTGTATCATTCCTATTGTCAACTGAAGAAACTGGAACTATACAAAGAGAGGGTAGGTAGAAAAGGGGAAGAGACAGAGATTGATCACCAACAATTTTTGAAGAAACAGAAGGGGTTTTGATTTTTGTACGAGTTGGTCCCCTTCCCTTTTCGTTATGTTTGTTTTAGAGTGTGAAATACATAGAAAAACCTACATTTGATATGAAGAAGAAAAGATTTGAATCAGTTATTGAGTTCTTATAAGCCATGGTGGATCAGCGAATTGGTGTAGCATTCGCTTTTCTGCTATTGCTTTTAAAACTTCAGCCTGCATTTGAGCAAGCAGAGACACTCAGTTCACCTATTGAACGATTTGCTCTACTTCAACTCAGATCCTCTTTGGGGATTAGAAGCAAGGAGTGGCCTAGAAAAGCCAATCCTTGTTTGAATTGGACGGGTATCACTTGCAAGAACGGAAGTGTTTCTGAGATTAACATTTCTGGTTTTAGAAGAACGAGACTTGGTTCTCTGAACCCACAATTTTCTGTGGATGCGCTCGCCAATCTAACCCAGTTGAGTTCCTTTAACGCGTCTAGATTTCAGCTGCCTGGTTCTATCCCTGATTGGTTCGGTCAAAGCTTTGGTACACTTCAATTTCTTGATCTTAGTTTTTGTGCAATACACAATGCTATTCCTGCTAGTTTAGGGAATTTAACTAATTTAACCGGTCTTTATTTGACTGGTAATAGTTTAACTGGTGCAATTCCCTCCAGTTTGGGTCAGTTGGTGTTGCTCTCGGTTCTTGATCTTTCCCAAAATTCGTTGACGGGATCTATTCCTATGTCGTTTGCTTCTCTTGGGAACTTGACAAGCCTTGATATTTCTTTAAATTTCTTATCTGGGCCCATTCCTGCTGGCATTGGGATGCTTTTGAAGCTTCAGTATTTGAATTTCTCGAATAATCAATTATCATCTTCAATACCTGCTCAGCTTGGAGACCTTGGTAGCTTGTTTGACCTTGATCTCAGCATCAATTCATTGTCTGGTTCAGTGCCAGCGGCCTTGGGTGGTCTGAGGAACTTGAAGAGAATGCTGATTGGGAACAATATGCTTGTTGGTTCCTTGCCAGTTAATTTGTTTCCTGCTCCAAGTCAATTGCAGGTTGTGGTTTTGAAGGGAAATTATTTTACTGGTATTATCCCTGATGTGCTATGGACGATGCCTAGTTTGCGCTTTCTTGACATCTCTGGCAACAATTTCTCTAGTTTCCTGCCAAATTCTACGTTGAATGCTAATGCTACTATTGCAGAATTGAATCTATCTGGGAATTTGTTTTATGGGGGTCTCACACCTATTCTGAGAAGGTTCGGTTCTGTTGATCTGTCTGGTAATTATTTCGAAGGCAGGGTTCCAGCATATGTGCCTGTCAATGCTTCTCTTGTTAGCAATTGTCTCCAAAATGTGTCAAATCAGAGAACTTTGCCTGAATGTGCATCTTTTTATGCTGAAAGTGGCCTGACTTTTGACAATTTTGGACTCCCAAATTCCACACCACCTCCTGCAAGAGAACCTAAAGGGAAGAGCAATAAGAAGGTTATCATATTAGCAAGCGTTCTGGGAGGTGTTGGGCTTATTTCCCTTTTGATATTACTATTGTTTCTGCTCCTTTGCATCCGTAAGAGGGGCACTACTACTCAAAGAGGGGTTGGTGTTGAGCCAGCTCCTGCTGGGATCAGTCCACCGCCTCCAGAAGTATCAATCAACTTTTCAAGCTTAGGAGACACATTCACGTATCAACAGCTTCTCCAAGCCACTGGTGACTTAAGTGATGCAAACCTCATCAAACATGGCCATTCAGGGGATCTGTTTAGGGGGACCTTGGAAAATGGTATCTCAGTAGTCATAAAAAGAGTAGATATGCAGTCCATTAAGAAGGAGACGTACTTACTGGAGTTGGACTTCTTCAGTAAAGTTTCACATCCTAGATTGGTTCCCCTCCTGGGACACTGCTTAGAGAATGAGAATGAGAAGTTCCTGATTTACAAATATATGCCAAATGGGGATTTATCAAGTTCCTTGTATCGGAAAACTAGTGAAGAAGATGGTAGTTTACAGTCATTAGATTGGATTACACGATTAAAAATTGCAACAGGAGCAGCGGAAGGTCTATCTTGTCTGCATCATGAATGTACACCGCCCATTGTACACAGGTATTGATTTGCATGTATCATGTTCTATTGCCTTATTTTTTTGCCATAATCTCATGATAGTCATAAGATCACTTGCTTATAACTTCCTACCTGTTCCTATGAGTTAGCTATTCTATTGCAATTTTCTCCAGATCATCCTGCCTTTTTGAGAGAGAAAATCACTCAAAAATATGCTAACTGTTATTTATGCTTGTTCAGTCTTTCAACGAAACTACTATTTCATAAACTCCACTAGAATGCCTTGCATTGGAACAATGATCTAAGTGACTATTAATGCCAACAGTAGCTTGTTGAGGTTGAGCTTTGCTTCTTAACATTTCTCCATTGCAAATGTAGCAAGCCAATAGTGTGTTTTTGTTTTTCTTATAGACATGTCCAGCATTAAAATTTTAAACCCCTTGATTTTAGTCATAACTAGTTGTTGGTTATGAAACTAACATGAATTCATAACTAATGGTACAATTGCTTGAACATGACTTAAGGCAAAGGTTTTTGTGCAACTCTAAGTGTAAGCATTGGAGTGAAATCCTTTTTATGGGAGAAATATATTGTCATATTTATATATTGGCAAAAATAGTTTTTATGTAGAGAACATATTGCTTTGCCAAGTTTCTGGACAGCAATATACATGGTTTTGTGGCCCAACATGCTCTTTTAAGCATTAGTGAAACTTGAGATGATCACTATACTACATCTTAAATCCTATTGGGTGAATTATTTTAGTTATTTAATTTTGATATCAAAATTAATTTGTGTTTATTGGTTCATTCGCAAGCTGCATGGATTAAAATTTGTAAATATAGCTTTGGCCTTGGGTAATAGCTCCATGGTGAAGGATAGGCAGGGTTGGGGATAGAAATCTCATTAGAAAAGTTGAAGCCAAAACTCAGGATGCCTCAACAAGGATTATTGTGATTTATGTTTTAATAAAAAATTGTTTAGTGTCTTTATGCATTGGGATTTTGGGGGAGGCAGAGTGCGTGATTGTGCCAATTACATCCTCTTTTTTGTCTATAATTTGCTGAGTAGCTTACCTACTATCATAGTAAAAAGTTAAAAATTTGTCTAAATTGTCTTTCTTTTGATTCATTGAAGAGATGTTCAAGCAAGCAGTATACTTCTTGATGATAAATTTGAGGTACGGCTTGGAAGCTTGAGTGAGGCTTGCCCTCAAGAAGGGGATACTCATCAAAGCAGGATTACCAGGTTGCTGCGGTTGCCACAGTGAGTATTCTATTTACAATTGCCTCTGTCTAGACACTTTAAAAAGAATGTCCTAGCCTGGATCAACAATATGTTTAGTTTATTATTTTGTTAATTTTTTTTACTTGGATATTGATGCTTGTTTCATGCTTTCTACTTGTTAAGTTCCTGGAGCTGTTACTTTTTGTTGGTCTCATATGGGAAACGAGTCTGTATTTTTGCTTTTCCACCTTATAGCTACCATTGGTTTAGTTGCCCTGTCTCTGATATTTTGTTTCTGAGATCATATGTTGCCTTAATTAAAAATTTCCATATTTAATGGATTTAATTTAGTTCTTCATTTTGCTCAAAGTTTTGCAATACAACTATTTTTGTGAGCATAGTAAATTCTTTTGTTCTTGGAATTACTATATAATTGTTCAAAGAAATCTATATTCTTGCCACCAGTATCGAGTAGAGGATTATATTGATCTTTAATTTTCTTTCTGACAAAAAAATATTTTGGGAGCTTTGTGCATAAGTTTTTTTGTGGTATAGGTATCTGTTAGAATATAATTAAAAAGCATGATTTGCATGCTGTGTATTTGTTCCATACAACGTAGTTCCTACAGAACTTTCAACTTGAAATTTGTGACTGTATCATCCAGTGGGTGAAGCTCCTGAATTTAGCAGATCAGAATCCAGTTGTTAAAAGGGAATGGTACCAAGTCTTTCCCTGTTGTTTTGGATATTAACATTTAAGTATGGGTTACTTTCTGTGTCTATTGGATGAAAAGCTTGAGTGAGATTAGATATGATTTTGATGCCTTTGAAATTCACAATGAGTAAATATTAAATTTTATTAGGGATCGAACTGGATAGGTATGTGTTTGAAATGAAGGCGGATGCAAATTTGTGTTATCATATACCCCATGTGAAAATTATAGACACCAGCATTAATATCAAATTTAATACCTCTTCATTCAAATCCTCATTAATCAATATTGACCTTTAACTTCTCTCTTATTTGCAGTAAAATGTACCATGTAATCTCTAACTGTATATCAATATCAATATTTTTAATTTGCTATTCTCATACTTATTTTTCTCAATCAAGTTTTTCATTATAGTTATTTTTTTCCCATTGTGTGCAGGTCATCGGAACAAGGCACTTCTGGTAAGTAGAGATATAGGTGTTGTCACTTTTCATTTTCTAATGCCAATTTTTGTAACTCAACCTCTATATGTCGATCTATCTAACCATATGTTGCTCTGATGGTTTATCATATTCTCAATTCTCAAATCTTAAGTAGCATTTTATCCTACATGTTGTTTTGAAAAACTAAAATTGAGACTTAGATAAGCAAAAAACAAGACCCAGTTATGGTTCTGCCAGCCAAAGCGGTTAAAGTGTCAAAAAATCATTTTATGTAAAAGATGATGTTCCATTATTGTAGCGAGGCAGTTAAAGGTAACAAGAAAGTGCTAATAGTCACCTTGTTTTGGAATGAAGGCCAAGACATCTTCCTATTTCTACTATTATGTGGTAACCTCACCATACATACACCATTGCTCTTTGGTGGTTTTATTTATGTGGCCCATGAATTAGTGGTATCATTTATGGTGAATTTTCATTCCTGTCTTTGGATCTAACATAAATTCAATTACCAATGAATGTTTTGGAATCCCAAATTAATGTGAATTATGCTATTAAGGAGTCCTTGGAACTTCATGTCTCTGATGCCAAGAATCAGCAAGATAGAATCAGCAAGATAGCTTCTTTGTTTTGCTTTTGGATGCAATAACTCTTCAAAGAATAATTTGGGAGAGATTATGTTCAACCCATGTATTTCAAGTACTTTTCACTTCTTGTTTGTGGTTACTGACTTCTATTGGTATGTGTAATTAGTGATGCAGGTAGTTATCCCAAGTTTGTTTATTCCAGTTGGTTCCTTTGCCAGTCTTCATTAAAAAAAGCTAATGAAAGAAATTTTCATAGAGATGTTTTTCAGTAGGGTTTCCCGTCTATTAAACAAAGTAGAAAAATATGTTGAAGCTTTTGATGTGGCTTGGTGTTCGAAATATGTGCCTATGCTTGCCTTTATTTAAGATAGGTTCAGGCATGGTTTAATCTGGTTGGATGGCCCTCATTGATGAAGTTTGTCCCTCCGCATTTTCTTGCACCAGATATTGCTTATTTAGCTTATAATAAATTTATGGCCATTTGGTTCTTGTGGAGTTATCTAAATTGTTTTTTGAGCTAACTTACAAAATAGGAATAGAAATTATTAAAAACTTCAGAATCCTTGTTTCTTAGAGGAGCTTTTTCTTATGCTTTATAATTGGTTTCTAATCCCAGTGCTGTTTCTGAATTTCGTTTCTGCTTGAACATGACCAGGTTCAATGACAGCAACATGTGCCTATGATGTCTACTGTTTTGGGAAGGTATTACTTGAGCTGGTTACTGGAAAACTGGGCATGAGTGCATCTAGTGAAGCCCAACTGAAAGAATGGTTAGAACAGACACTACCATACATCAGCATGTACGAGAAGGAACTCGTAACAAAAATTGTGGATCCATCTTTGATCATCGATGAAGATTTGTTGGAAGAAGTCTGGGCCATGGCCATTGTTGCCAAGTCTTGCCTCAATCCCAAGCCTTCAAAGCGACCCCCTATGAGATATATCCTCAAGGCTTTGGAAAATCCGTTGAAGGTAGTGAGGGAAGAGAACTCTGGCTCTGCTAGGCTTAGAACAACATCATCCAGAGGGTCTTGGAATGCTGCTTTATTTGGTAGTTGGCGTAGCACATCTGATGTAGCTGTCATTCCGGCAGGCTCCAGTAAGCTGGAAGGAGGGGGTAGTTTTAAACATTCAGGAACCTCAAATTCACAGGGAAGTGGTCAAAATGGTGGTGAACATTCATCCTCGCATAGACGGCAATCTAGGGAGATTTTCCCTGAGCCATCTGATGGGCAAGATGTAGAGAGACAAGGTCAGGCTTAGTAGAGATGTTGATTGTTCTTGATTCTTTCTTAATAATACAGTGGGCTTCCCATTTGAGCGCCTGCTTGCCGGTACCCCAATGTGCTGCCAATGTTTGAAGTTTATAAAAGTCTGGAGCCATTTTTGTACATCAGTAGGGGTGTTTGAAAAAGTGCATATCTACTCTGACAGATTATTTGTACAAGTTACATTTCGTTCCGGAGCAGCTGTATTAGCTGGTGGATAGATTGGATTTGGGAGATTTTGCAGGGGATGGGGTTCTAATGTAATGTTGATTTATTTGTTTGACAGCTTGTTTAAACAAGCTTTCATTTTTATCTGCAATTGATCTTTGTTTGTGGTCTTTTTTTTTTCTTTTTTCTTTTTTTTCTCTTACCATGTAAATGTAATTGTCAAAGATTTTATCATTCAAATCACATTCTCATTTTCAGGAAAATGACAGGACAAATAAATGAAAAAGAAAACCATCAAGAAGATTATGCTGATCATTTTCAGATTCAAGTATTTCAATTATTATTATCCTCCTTAATCAGATGGGTTCTGTATTTCATTTGAGCATTCCAAATTACAAAGGATTGAGTCTTTTAACGAAGTTTTGTTTGATTCATTAAATAAGAATCAAGTAGCTATTCACTATCTTAATTTTTAGTTGAAATTTTTTAATAGTTCATCATTCATCATACATCAAAAACAACTTTTTTTGAACTTATGGCATATAATTCACACTAACAATTCTATAATAATTATTAAATAATTAACTACATAAGGTGGGTGACTTGACTTGTTGGTAAACATATTTGTATATATTGTGCCTTGATTGAGATTTCAAGTCCGCATTAGACAGGACTTGCTGATAATGCAGTTGTTGACTTGGTCTTTGTGATTTGGAGGTATTCGGTCCATCCAATTTTATTGGACTTAAATAAAATCAAGGCATACGATGATGACAATTTTGATGGACTCGATGGATAATTTGTGTCGCGTACTGAAAATTTGATGAAGACTTTCTGATTCATTAGCATTGATGGGATCACATGAATTTAGATTTTCCATCCCGTCCTAATTACGCCATTATATTTGTTATATCTTGTGTTTTATATTATGAAAAATACTTTTAAAAATATACTATTAATTATACATATTATTCATATGTTTTAATTAAAATTAAGAAATAACATAAATATATATGTTTTATATATGTGTCATGATTCAACTTGGAAGACATGTTATTAACATTAGGATACGAAAATTTTTTAAGACTTTCAGAGTTTATAATTAATATCACCTAATAAATCGCATAAAAAGTTTACAATATTTCATTGTGTCTATTACATATCAAAGTTTATGCGCTCAGATGTTAAATAAAACATATGCATAACATCACAATAAAATTACTTAGAGCTATCATATTAATAATATCTAAGAGAGGAAGTAAACTGAATAACATTGATTAAATTAAATCGAAATTAATTATTTTATAATTTATTTAATTTAAAAAATAGAATAAATTAAAATTTTAATTTGATTTATGATTTAAATATTTTTTCAGTTTCAAATTGAATCGAATTAAAATTATATAAATATATACTTTTTACTATTATTATAATTAAATATATTTGATTTGATTTTATATACAACCACATTTTTTTAACTTAATATTAATTTAAAATTTTAAAAAATGACTATCCATGAAAATTAGTTAAAAATAAATAACAAAGAGTCTAATTTTTGAGAAAAATATAAATTTTGAATGTGTTAATTAATAAAATAGATAAATTCTATATTGTGTAGTATTGAATTATTTTTGAAATTTTTTATTACTAATATTTTATTGGTATTTTTTCTTAAATTTATAATAAAATAATGATGATTTATAACAAAATATCTTGATTTGAAATCGACAAACTGAAAATATTCAAACTGAAATTAAATCAATGATTTGACTATAATGATAATTTGGTTTGATTTTATAATTTTCAAATTAAAAAAATTAATTTATTTTGATAATAACCCTTCAAACCGAATCAATACCACCTCTAATAATATCTACATCATTATAGGATTTTTTTTAACAATGAATCTCATCATCAACTTGAGAAAGATTTACTATCCTCAAATCATCATACACCATAATACAATCAAATAATAACATATAAATATATACATATATACACATAATTTCTTATTCTATTGTAATTGCAGAATTCTAAGATACATACTATAGTATATAATAAAATGCATATCCGAAAAAAGGTAAGGTCCATTGTCAAAGAAGAAAGAAAGAATAGTCAACAAAAATTAACCACTTCTATGGAAAGAATAGTCAACAAAAATTAACCACTTCTATGGCTTAACCTGCAATCTAGAAAAATAGGGAGACAGGGTGATCTTCTAAACTCAATGAACGATGCTAGCTAATATGCAAATCAGGTGTCCTACAGTCATTCTAAATAAAGAAATGTTAATTGACGCCACTCCTAATAATATCTACATCATTATAAATTTTTGTTTAATAATGAATCTCATCATCACCTGGAGAAATATTTGCTATCCTCAGATCATCATACACCATAATACAATCAAATAATAACATATAAATATACTTACATACACATAATTTCATATTCTTTTGTAATTGCAGAATTCTAAGATACATAATATAGTATATAATAAAATAAATATCCAGAAAAAGATAAGGTTTATTGTCAAAGAAGAAAGGAAGGATAGTCAAGAAAAATTAACCACTTTTATGGCTTAACCTGCAATCTAGAAAAATAGGAAGACAAAGTGATTGTTTAAACTTAACAAACGATATTAGCTAATATGTAAACCATGTATCCTACAATCATTCTAAATAAAAAAATATTCATGCATCAAGCGAAATAGATAAATAGATATAGTCATATAATTATATAGTCATATAATCATTCAAAAATGAGAATTAATTTATAAAAATCATATAAAATCTCAATCTGAAAAGCCAATCCCCTTATTTCAACTGACCATAGCATTGAGTGATGAACAAGTCGGCTGTCATACACCAGTCATTAACTTTTCATATCTCAATTAGTATATCATAGTCATAATTATAATTTCAATCATATGTGATCTTATGTCATCATAATCTCATCCAACACCCATAAGTAATATTCATCATAAATTATAATGAAGCATATATATACATAAGCAAGCATATGTGATTATGTTCAAAATATATATATATATATAATGTTGTAACTTAGACTCAATCATTAGCTTGAACTTGAAACTGCAAAAAATAATCGTAAATGATCTAAAGAATATAATATCGCATAAATGTTAAGATAATAGTTATGGAAATCAAAAGATAAACACATCCTAAAATTATAGCGAGTCTATAGAAAATTTGACAAAATTTTTCTTAAAATAAACTTAATCCCTTTGAAATACAAATAATAAACTCAATTCAAATAAATCTCAAATATATGGGCCTCCAAATTTCCATAACACAATGGAAATCCATCCTTTTTTAAAATATAAAATTCGCAATATGCAATAAATAAAATAAATTCTAATAATAAGCAAATACAATTAGGAAGTTCATATTCATAATAATTCTCAATTAATATCTCATAAAATCATAATTAGTCATCATTAATCATTCTAAGGTCAATCATACAATTTTAAGGAATTAAATTCCGAAACACGCGTCTAAAATTAATTCTGCAGTTGATAGTAGACACACACTGGACAGTCGTCAGAAAATTATTGATGGTAACTTTTGGTAACGAAATGGGAAGTGACAAATTTGTCTTGAAATGAGAAATTCAGAAATGCAAGTCACTTTCTCTCACTCATCGGAGGTTGTTGGAAAATATTGTAGGCAACTTGATTCCTCGTCGGATTCCAGCTAAAATTTAATTTAGTCCAAATGTGAAAAAAAAAGTTTAGAGGGAGAGGAGTCTAACATACCTACTTCACTGGAAAATAAGATCGAAAATGGCAGAAAAAACATGAAAAAATCAAGGCTGGTGGATTGATCGGACGAAGCGTAAAGCATCACTCGGTGGCATTCATAGTGAGTTTCTAGCTGTGGCTTTCTTCTAGTGGCGAGTGTGTCGACGGTGGCGAACAACAAAGACATTTCTCCTTCCCCACTCTCTATCTATTCAACTTCTCTAAAATCGACAATTCTCTTGCTTTTGATTGGCCTTCCACCTTTAGCCAATCATAGCAAGTTGTATCTGTAAAAATAATAATAATAATAATAATAATCAATTTTAAAAGAAAATAACAAATTCTTTTTAAATTCTTAAACTTAGCAGGAAAATAAATTTATAATTAAATAAAAATTCAAGTCTTTATAATATATATATATATATATTTTGGAAAATCAATTGATGTGCGTTTCCATCAAGATATCTTTGTATTTTGATGACTAATGAAGCGTGGATTAAGAAACTCACCATGGCTCATTGTCATTCCTACCGTGAGTTTTAATTAGTAATTTCTAATTACTAATTAAATTGAAAATTGTCCAGACCAGACCAGATAACTAATTAAGTGTTTGAGGGAGAAAAAAAGATTAAGGTCCCACCGAGATTTGAACTCGGGTTACTGGATTCAGAGTCCAATGTCCTGACCACTAGACCATGGGACCATTTTTGTTAATTTTTCTCTAATTTATATATATAACCAATTAAAACTGAATAAAGTAACAATCTATCTTCCCTTCTGGCGCCACTCTATCCATTTACTCTCTCATCAACGAGCAAACACAACAGCATGCTCTCCTGTCCACAGCACCACCACCCCTCCCTCCACCTCCGCCTCCGCCATAACCACCACAAGAACCCCAATTTCACTACCACCCTTCACTTCTCTTCCTCTTCTACCATCACCATCTCCTCCTCACTAAACCAACATCAACCACCACCTAAAAACCCACCCATTACCACCACCACTCCCACTCATGAACCAGTCCACCGAACCCACAATTCCAAGTCCATCACTTTCCTCCTCCACCACCTAAAACAATCAAATCAAATTCAAAATGCTATTTCACAAGAAGACAAATTGCAGGATGCTATTTCACCGGAGGAGAAAGTGAAGCTTTTAGAAATGACTCTTGTCACCAGAAAACGAATCCCCCAATTTCCGGGTTCAATTTTGCCTCAGTTCTCGGCCAACAGCGACTCTCCTTTGCAGACCCTTTTTCGAAATGGAAAGGAAGACATTGAAGACGACAATGGAGAAGAAGAAGATGATGATCATGATGACGACGAAGAAATGATAATGAAGGCGCTTGAGATACGTAGAAAAGTGACGGCAGAAATTTTCAAGGAAGCTATGCGGAGGAAAGGCAAGTTTGGAATTACGTATTCGACCAATTTGGTCGATAGATTGAGTGATTTTATTGACTTTATTATGATTGAGGCCGCTGCATTGAAGAAGTTGCCTGAGTTTCAGTTTTCGAGTTTCAATGTTAGAGCTAAAACTGTTATTGAGGACTTGAATGTAGTGCCGCTTATCAGGTACTTGAATTATAATACTTTTATTGTGTTTTGAATTGGCTAATTAGGTGATTGATTCCTTGATTCTGTGAACTAATTGATATTAAATTTTGGGTTTATGAGAAAATTGTTTCAATTATAAAAACTAATACTAGGTGAATATAATTCCTTCATAATTTAATGGATTAAGAACATGTTCGTTTTTAACTTTCTCTTTGAAGTTTGTGTTGGAAGAATGAACTTAAATTGGAGAGTTTTTAGTAGTATTTCAGTGTTCTGTAGAGTCTTTAATTAAGGTTCATTTATTGGTGTGTTATGTTCAATGTATTCTTAATATGAAGAGTCAAGATGTCTGCTATATGTGTGTGTGTTTGTCATATGTGGAAAGTCGAGTGGAGTGATTGAATTAGTACTAAGAACCAAGAGCGTGTAAATGGGATGTGAAGTGCCTGTATCTGTATCAGTTTCATTTAACTTGATTCTCAAGGAATTAACTGAAAAATTAAATTTTCGACCAGTTATATTCTCAATTGAAAAATCTGGTCCAGATAATATTCCTAGTTTTTGGCAAAGTGATGTTTGAAGACCAAAATGGAAGACGAGCAATCTGGATTCTTTACTAGTGCTAAGAAAGATGCAGAAAATGAGGCAGCTTTGTGTGTAATCAGACATGTAAAGAGTGTTTATCGTATTGTTATCAAAGATGTGAACCAAAGAGAACTGTCTGATACAAAAAATGATTTGAGTGAGTTAAAGGAAGCTAATGAATAATTAAGAAAAAATTATATCAAAGAGGTGAAAGACTTAAAAAGAAAATTTAAGAAAATAACGTTGAGGGATCAAATTATTTTGATGGAGCAACTCAATCTCGTCTTGCAAGAAGAGCTGTTGTTGTGCGTGATCTCCCTCCTTTGTGTGGTCCAAGCAATCAACATCTGTAAATGAGGAATATGAGAAGACATTTAAGGAGGGACGTTGGAAGAATAAACTTCAATTTCAGAGTTTTTAGAAGCCTTTTAGTATTCTGTAATGTCTTTAATTAAGATTTATATATTGGTGTTTTATGTTAATACATTTTGAATATGAGGAGCCTAATGTCTACTATGTATATGTTTGTTTGTCACATATAGAAAGTGGAGTGGAGTGATGGAATTAGATTTATCATATTCCATATATTAAAGAAGTGTGCTATATATATATATATATATTTATATCTTTGTATGAATCCTCCCTCTTCAAGTATTTCCTTATAATCACTTATTATTTCTCTACTTAGAATAGTTTGGATCCAAATTACGCTGCCAACAGTTTGATTCATTGTGTCAATTCACAAATAGATAATTTTCTCTAACTCATAAAAGATATTATCTTGATAAATTTCTGTTTTGAAAATTTTCTGGGGCTTTTCTAAATTTCCAACTTCAATATTTTGTCACCATTGTCTGTAGAAGTAAAATGAAGATTATGAACACTATGTTTTTTTGTGTTAAGTGTGCTTGCTGAACATATAGGTGGCTGAAACATAATGGGTTGTCATATCCCAAGGTTGCTAAGCTCGTATGCATGTCAAAAGGAAATCTAGAGTCCATCAGACGCTTGGCTGAATGGTTGAAGTCCATTCATGTAAGGGGGGAATTTCTTGGGGTTGTGCTCACACGAGCAGGAGACAACATTTTAGAACGCAGTGATGAAGAACTAGCCGAGATTGTTGAGTATTTAGTGAGCAATGGAGTGAGAAGGGATTGGATTGGCTATGTAATGAGTCGATGTCCTCAATTATTGTCTTATAGCATGGAAGAATTGAAAACTCAAGTCAATTTCTACTTGGAGATGGGTATGAATAAGAAGGATTTTGGCACAATGGTCTTTGATTATCCTAGGGTACTTGGCTACTTTCCCCTGGAAGAGATGAACCAAAAGGTAGCTGATTCACTCCGATTATACAATTTACATTTTTTATGATTTTAACGTCTTATTTTTTTTTTTTTCTTCGGAAAACAAGTTGTCTGCCCATTAATAGCCTCTTAATATTTATTTATTTTTCTTGAGTAATCTTCTATCAATTTTATAAGCGTACTATGGTGAGATGATGTTCTTCTTCATCCAGGTTAATTATCTGAAGGATTTTGGCCTCCATGATGAAGATGTTGGAAGATTACTAGCATTTAAGCCACAGTTGATGGGTTGTAGTATTGAGGAAAGATGGAAACCTCTTGTTAAGTATTTATACTATCTTGGGATTTCCCGGGATGGTATGAGAAGAATGCTTACCATAAAACCAATGATTTTCTGTGTTGATTTGGAAAACACTATAGTGCCTAAGGTATGCAATTGCTGGATGTTCCTTGCTTGTGCTTTGGTTTTGTTACTGCCACATATTACACAACCAAGTTGTATATTCTTGTTGAATTCTGACTTTGATTTGGACTTCTCTGATTAATTTTGTTTTGTTGTCTTCCTTTTGTGCTCTAGTTCTTATAATAATTTCTGAACTTCATGATCCATGGAATTTTTTTTATTTTTTATTTTAAATGAAATAGGCTATTTATTTACTTGCTTCTTCTCAGGACGGTTGATGGATGAAATTTTTCTCACGAGGGTTGATGAAATTTTATTTTTTTTTCTTTCTGAAGGTGCGCTTTTTTAAGGACATAGGTGTAAGAGATGACGCCATTGGCAACATGCTTGTAAAATTTCCTCCATTATTAACATACAGCCTCTACAAGAAAATCCGGCCAGTGGTTTGTTTTCTTGCTCAATTACTGTTTCTATTTCCTTCCATATCCTTCATAAAGTGTAGTATTGTTGGAGCATCTTCTTCCCAGCAGATAATTTATTTTTTATTACTACAGTTTCAAAATCGCAGACGCTAATTTATTTGTATATGTATCTCTTATTTTCCAAGTGGAGTTGAACTGAATTGATTTGGCCAGCAATATGAGTTCATATATTTGTTTTTAATTATCTGCATTATTTTTAACAAAACGTGGTATTGTATTATTTAATATTTAGCTTATTCCTGCTTGACAGGTAAGCTAAAATTTCCATTTAATCCCTATTTAGCCAATACTGATTCATTTGGAATAATTTGTCATCATGAATATCTCTACAGATGGCATCCTTTTACAAATAGTTAAAGCCTAGCAAAGAATAGCAGCTGTCATTGCATTTTTCTGAACTTGGATTGTCATGCAGGTCATATTCTTGATGACAAAAGCTGGGGTTAGTGAGAGAGATATTGGGAAGGTAATAGCTTTGGGACCAGAGCTCTTGGGATGCAGCATAGTGCATAAGCTTGACATCAGCGTGAAATATTTTCTGTCACTGGGCATACGCCTTTATCAGTTGGGTGAGATGATTGCAGATTTTCCAATGCTACTCCGTTACAATATAGATCTCCTCCGTCCAAAGTATCGTTACTTGAGGAGAACAATGGTCCGGCCTTTGAAAGATCTCATTGAGTTTCCAAGGTAAACACACATACAGGGAACTATATGTAGTGTTAATTACATCAGTAACTAGTAGCATAATATTGAATCCCTGTTCTCATTTAGAAGCTTCTTGTAATCTAAGACTAGTAGACTAGGAGCTGTGAGGCTTTTAAATGGTAAAGCTGAGAAAAATATCCTATTTGGACCAAGCAACAAATAAATGCATGGATTCCACTGTGAATGCTTCTGCCAATTAAAATTTTTCATGTTCCATAACTTTTATATTTTAATGGCCCTTTTTTCCATGTTCTTTCTTCATTACTGTAACACTGACAACTGGCAAAATTGTTGGCAGGTTCTTCAGCTATTCTCTTGAAGGGCGGATAATTCCAAGGCACAGAGTTCTAGTAGAGAATCAAATCAATTTTAAACTGCGTTACATGTTGGCTAGCACTGATGTAGAATTTCAGAAGATGGTTGAGAATGCTGTTGAAAGGCGCCAAAGATTTGAATCTAGTGTCACTAATGCTACTCATCTTAATTCTCAAGTATCCGATGACTATTCAGAAGATGAGAAAGTGCTTGAATATGATGAAATGTCTGATGACTATTCAGAAGATGAGAACGTGCTTGAATCTGATGAAATGTCTGATGACTATTCAGAAGATGAGAAAGTGCTTGAATCTGATGAAATGGTTTGCTCTCAAACCAATTTTCAAGTAGTTGATGAACCTTCAGATGAGGAAAAAGTTGGTCAATTTTCTGATACATAAAAATAATGATACCTTGATAGTTAGTACAGATGACTGTTTCCGGAAGTAGGATTCTGAAAGTTGTTACAGCTCACATGAACTTGAACTGCTTCCTGTTTATATGTACATTAGTTTTGAATGTACATATCTTTCATTTTTTTAAGTCTTGAACATGAAACTAAAGATTCTTAATTTATTCAAGTGTACATTACAAGTTAAGAAAAAAAAAAGAAAGGAAAAGAAACTAAACAGTACAGAGATCAAGTCTACCAACTTCCAATAGTTTTATTTAACTAAATCTCAATCCCTATTTAGATAGGATAACTCAAAATGTACTCCAAAAAAAATGGTAAAAACTCGAAAAGTTAATCTTTTTCGACAACAATTAGCTGCTACGAAGAAGAGATAAGTTGTCTTCAGCTTGGGCAATGCAGGATCTGTGTAGATAGGGTGAAGCACATCACCCTCCTTGGGCTCGATATGCACTCACTTGCGTCCACTCAGCTTGATTCGTTCAAACTTTACACTGCCTTCCTTCAAAGCAAAGAGGGTATGATCCTTTCCCGTTCCAACATAATTTCCAGGATGGAAACGAGTTCCCCGTTGGCGAACGATAATGTTTCCTGATATCACTCTCTGCAGCACAAAAAGAACAATATTATCATGAATATAGCATACAAAAAAAGGCTCAATTAACAATAGGCTGTCCAACCAGTTCTCCCTCAACCCTCCTCTCTTTTTTCCTCCATTCTCACTGGTTTTTAATCACAAAAGAAAAAAAGTCTTACACTCCACCAAATTTCTTCACCCCAAGATTCTTAGGTTTCAAGTCCCGTCCATTTTTGGTGGATCCTGCAGTCTTCTTAGTAGCCCAGCGTCTGCATATCAAACTTAAACCTCCACCCGAAACATCTATAGATAAAGGAAATATTGTCATTGGAACAGACATTGTAACAAAGCACAAAATAGAACAGACAGTTTTAAAAAAATTGTACCACTAACACCACTGCAAATGGGAACATTTGTGACCAGCTCTTGGAGATTTACTCTTCTGCAAAATGAAGCTGCAAAATTCATCATATTGAATTCCGATAGAGATGGAGCAAACCTGGAATGAGACAAAACTGTTCAATAAATATAGAAAAGAGCACAATTTGACTGGATTCCCCAATTCATCTAATACAACAAGATTCCAATTTTTCAAAACCTGCTTGAATAAAACATATAACTAAACTATTAATAAATCTTTTTCCCCAAATAATGTATTAGTTAGAATGATCCCTTCATTGATTTTTGTATCAATTGAACATTCAATATTATGGTTTTACAATACATCAAGCAAGCAACTTTAGAAGCAGCCAGTGAAACCCCAAATAAGTAATGTAATAACAGAAGCAAAAAGCTCTACAATTTGGGTGACGGTAAAATGAAAATTACAAAGGAACCAGAAGAAACTTATTGGGATTTCACTTGGACCCATTTTTCTGTGAATCGCTTCAAATCAAATGGCTACAACAAATAGCTTCAAATCAAATTGTTCTGGGAAAAATACAATTCTGTACAAGGTTACCCTGCTCTACTCGCACAGAACAAAAACTGATATTTGCCCAATCCAAAGCAGCTTTTGGGTGGCTCTAGAGAGAGTGACTCACCTGAGACAGAAACAAACCAAATTTCAAAGCGTTTTCAAACCGTCGGTTGCTTATGCTGTATGTATGAATGTTGCAGGGTACTGAAACTATAGAAATCAGATCACTCCGGCACGAAAATATACTCTCAATTCTGATTTATTTATATTTTACTAAAATTGAAAGCCACAACAATCAAATAAATCAAATCAAATTAAAATTATAATTTTATAACTATTTGATTTAATTTTAATTTAAAAAATAAAATACATTAAAATTTTAATTTAATTTATAATTTAAATCTTTTTTTATTTAAAAATAAACCGAATATATATATATATATATATATATATATATATATTATTTTTTATTATTATTACAATTAAATATATTTAATTTTATTTTATATACACACGTATTTTTTTAATCTAAATTTAAAATTTTAAAAAAAATATTACAATTCATGAAAAATAACTAAAAATATTAAAAAAAAATTAATTTTTGAGAAAAAAATTCAAGTTTTGGATATATTAATTTATAAAATAAATAAATTTTATATTATGTATTAAATTATTTTAAATTTTTTTTATTATCGATATTTTTTCAATATTTTTCTTTATATTTATAATAAAATAATAATAATTTATAAAAATAAAATATTTAATTTAAAACTAACAAATCGAAAGCAATCAAATCAAACCAAACTTATAATTTAATTATAATAATGATTTGATTTAACTTGATAATTTTTTAATTTAAAAAAATTAATTTAATTTGATAAAAATATTTAAACTGAATCGATATCTCTTCTAATTTCTTTAATATATCAAAATTTAAAACAAATATACAATAATAAATATTTTTTATATATATAAATATTTTTCAACCCATTTAATTTATAATTCAAATTTGAAATTTTCTAATGAAATATGTTGTTGTAATTATTAGAGTGATGCTTGAAAATATTATGCAAATAAATTGATTCTCTAATTTTCAGAAATATTGTCTGTATCTTTTCTCACAAGCACAGATGGAGGGAGACTGCTCTAAATTCAGTATTCATAGTTCCTTGTAGAAAGTACAGGACATGTGAAAACTGCCCTAATGTTAGAAATTAAAATACATTGTGTAATTCAATACAATGTGACCACATGGTGATTCAAAAAGAATACAGGGCCAGGCAGCAAATTGAATTACTATCCCAATTTCCTCTGAAATAAATCGGTTCATTTCGTTTCTGAATAAAAAGAAATAACTATGGGGAAAAAGAAACTCTTCACAATCTACCGAATTCCAATAAGACATAGAGGGTTTTTCTTCATGAGACTCAGATCCACCTGTGATTAGAAGAAGTGCACAATTCAATGAGCAGCGAAGATGGCATTATTTTCTAGCTTATATACAGTGAAGTGTTAAAAATAGTACCTTGTGTCCAAACAGATCTCGGATATTATCAATTCCATACAAAATCATTGTGGGTCTGGTTCAGGCAATGGAAAAAGAAGATCAGATTGAATATAATGAAGTGATCTGATAAATATTCTTTACATAATCATTCCTTTTCTTAAAGAAAGGGTTAAGTTTCTTACCTTTCAAGTGAAAGGCCCCATGCAATGACACTAACATCTTCTGGAAATCCCATAGGGCGTAACATTTCAGGTCTGAACATACCAGAATTTCCAATCTCCACCCATTTCCCAAAGCCCTCATGATAGCTGATACATACAGTATATATCAATTCATTTCTTATATATATATATATATATATATATATATATTCAACTAATCTATAGAAGAGCCGTTGATTCATTACCTGAAAATCTCCATGCTAGGTTCAGTATACGGATTGTAAGCAGGCTTGAAGCGCAGCTTGGACATACCTGAAAGTAAAATGTGATTTAGAAGTCAGATTTTTCATCATTGCAATATCCAATCTCATAACGCTGTCATGGTGTCCAAAAATATGCAAGTTACCACTAGGTAATGCTACCCATGTCAAGTGTCAAAAAGTTTAGACACAAGTACCAATTTAATTTTCTTGCACTGATATTTAATGTAAGTTTTAATTTCCAAGGAAAAGGAAGAAGGAAAAGGCAATGAAGGATTAAAAAACAAACTAAGTTTCACTAGCAAATGATTCTATTACCCAATCGTGAAAAGAAGTCCTCCAAGATTCCAATGAGGTGACTCAAAGTAAGCCCTCGATCACACACCAGACCTGAAATCAAATGTAGGAAGTAGGGAGTTTATCGATCAACAACATATCACGTGTAAATTTGATCAAGATCTTGAACAGACTTTTGATCCATTAGATAGTGACCTACTTTACCCTAAAACATAAGAATCCTTTACAACAAGACTAAATTGGTCTTGGCCCGACGTATCCCCTGAAAAGGGTACTTGTGTTGCACCACATCCGCGAATGGCATAAATTGTATTTATGCAAAAAAAATAAAAACGGTCACTTGTGTTTTGGTGCATCATGCCAGACCAACTGGCATGAGAAGCACAAAACCTCTAATGAAAAACTGAAACCCTACTCCCAGCCTCAATTTTGCTCAAAAAATACCTTCTATCTGATGGAACTCAGCAAGATGAGTACGATCTACTGCTTCATTTCTGAAAACACGGTCAATTGAGAAGTATCTTTTGGGGGTGAAAGGTTGCTCTTTCGAATGCTATCAAGAACAAATAAGAACATTTGCCAATTACATACCTCATTTAACACATAGTAATAAATAATAACTCCAGTAAAATAAAAAATAAAAAAATGTTGGAGGAAGAGAAGGTGAGGAGAAAGAAAAGAAGCGCAGAGCGGTGTTTCACATGCATAAGAGCATTTTCTAAAAAATAAACACGATTGAATTAACGTATAAGTTAAAATAATTTGTGACTGTATAATGTGAAAAATTCATTCTTGAGGAGAAAGAAGTAAAATAGTGGAAACTACAGAACTGATGCTCTACGACTGAATTCTGTTTACTCCTAAGAATAAAATGCAAATAATGAATAAAACAACTTTCATATTCCTCAAGGAGGCATATTTGCTGTAAAGCAGTGTTGAAGGAGGAAAAATTGATTAATATTAAGCCATTGCTCAATCTAGAATATTATTAGCAAAACTATTACAGCATGTTTGGTTAACTCTAGAATTGGGTACGGAATCCAATTCTTGGAATAGGATTTTATTTTTTGCTTTGGTTCATAAATAATATAAATTTTTCTATCTTTTTATGTTTGAAAAACTCCAATATCTATTGATATGATATTATATTTTTAGGTATAATTATAGATCTAATCAATACATTCTATTTAATTATTTAAAAGGTAAACTTGAAAATGGATATCTAACTTTCTAAAATTCTGGAAAGCTATTCCACTTGGATTCCGATTCCAAGGTGTACCAAATATGCCTTTATAGTATTTAAGCAAACATTGGGATAGACCAATGAACAGAAAACCAGAATTACAATAACACCTGTGCTAGTGCATAAAGCATCTGTGATGAAATTGCTGTTGTGTGAGTTCTTAGAAGATTTTTGTTCGCTTCGTCTCTTTTCCAATCATATCCATATCTGACAGCATGAAAGACGAATATTAATTCTGGGAACTAAACATAAATATGATATCATAATAAAGGATAAAAAATAAGTATCATACCCTCTTGACCCATAACCCCCAGACTCATGAACCTGGTTCACTCGCTCAACATAATCTTCTGGCAGTTGCCTTGTAGTTGAAGGAACTACATAGAGATCCACATAGTGATCATAATGAAATTAGAAGTAGCAAAATTACCAGAAGAAGCAATCAAATCAAACAAACCTTGCAAGAAGAATGTATCATGAGAATCACGGGCAGGATGCTGCTGTGGCTGGAACAAAGCATCAAAATTCCAGAAGCTGCATGTAAAAATACAAGCAGAATTAATAATAAGGACATTTGATGATCATAAACACATATCTTGGGTCCTTTTCTCCATTAACACAAATAGATATAAAAATGTTCAAGCCAAAACAACTTCTCTTTCAATGATTGTGAGAGAGTGCATGAAGAAAGAAGATAAGTGCCAACTTGTGATACACAGGGTTAGATTTAGTATGATCGGGTAGACTTTCATATTCTGAACGCATAAACAGAAGCTCCAATTGATAATCAAGCAAATGCAGATTCTACACTAGCATGTGAAAAAGGATGCTAAGATTAGCTACCTGCTCTCAACATATCTATTTGTAGGCATTTCCTCAAAGCTGCATCCAGTAGAACAATATAAGATGTCAAACTTGAAACTAGAATGGACGAGTAAACATCAGAACATAAAAAAGCAGGTCTCACTTTAGTTGACGAAATATGTCCTTCAATCGGTCTTTCACCTTAAAAGACGAAAATCAAAAGCATTACTTGCATGAAAAATTTGCAATAAATTGCAAAACAACTGCGCAGAGCTATGTACTAAAATAGCAAATGAATGGCTATGATGAAGAAATTTCAAAAACATGGCATCAATCAGTTCCACGACCCAACATCATATGACAGAAACTAGCCATGTAACCATCTTCTAATACCACCATGTTCATAAATCTGATGGTCCAAATAAAAAAATTACAGAATGCCAAACCATGAGCATAATATTGCAAAAATCATCACTATATAAGAATCCTCATGGGTAAAAGCTCTTTCAATTATAATAACTATTATCATTTTACTGTTTGCATTAAGCAAATATAGTTGACGCATATTATCTCAATCAAAATAAAACCTTGAGCCTTTTTGAGAATTTGATCGTCAAAGTTCATAAAGGAGGCTATTATTTAGAAAACCCAAATTAACATGATCTAAAATTTAACTTGAATATAAAACCGGAGCAGTTAAGGTTAATGTTGGGCTGAGTTAGAGCTAATGTTCAAATACTTCAATCAATACAGACCGAGCCAAGCTTAGAGCCAAATTAAGTTAAGGTTCACAATACATGTTTCATACTGATAATATTAACTTGAAATAAATTGCTAATAATTAGGTCTACCCTTTGTTGATCTACTAAGCCAATTCTATATTCATTTGTGAAACATGCTGAATGTACAAAAGGATGTTGCATAACTAAAAACAATAGGATTATATGATGTAAAAAAAATACTTCTTTATCTCCTGAAATGAATAAATACAGGATGATCCTCTGTGAATTGTCTATAATGAACAGTTTAAGATTCACTCCACAATAAATAAATTAATTAATAATGAAAAGAAAATATCCTATTCTTGCCTTGTTGAGCGGATGAAGATGGCCGCATTCAGCTGGTGGACCCTTGGCACTGAAGTTATATTCCTTAAACTCTAGTTCCTTCCAATCACCCCTAGAAAATCATATATATTTATCAAAAATGTAAGTGCATGCATATAAATCAGATGTGTTTAACGTGCAAAGCTAGACAAATGAACCAGTTTTTCAGGGCTATCCCCAGTTTGTGTTTGTTACTGAGCATAAACACCTCATGGTACATCTGTGATTTCGTACAAGGATAAGAAAAAGTGAATAAAATAGAAGCAACTCAGAACATTTCATGCATATGCACAAAGCTGAGCAAGAAACAGTTAAGGCATTATTATTCATAGGCACAACCACATTGGAGTATTCATCCTCCAAATTGTATGCATATTCAGAATGAGCTTACAAAAACAGAAGGCTTAATAAAAATAGATATGCTACCTAAAAATAACTCGGCTCCATAGGTGCAACCCAAGTTTAACTTCTCATAGAGTGGAAGCACTTTTCTGGGTGATACACAAAGCACACTCATGTGTATGATGTATATGCAACCATCTTGATTACGCATTAAATTGTGAGCCAACATATTATTACTAATTATTTTAGTTGTCTCCAACCATAGGTTGTAAAAACCAACACAAACAATAGAATAATTTGCTTACCAAAGCATGTAACTAGCATACTTGTGGAAGATAACAACTTGGATAGATACTCAATGTATCTGAATAGATAAGTGCATATATGAGTATACCTCTGCAGATTTTCCCGAGTCAAATCAGTTGCTGGTTTCTTTCTTCTCGGTGCATAACTAGGACCTTTTTTCACCGAGTAGCCCTTCCATGTCCTAAAGCACAGGCATGAATTACAAAATACCAGTATTTTAAATATACAACATATAAAGCAGAATAAAGTAAGATCATTACTGTAAAACAATAAGCTTTCTTGCTTTCAAAGAGTTGATATCCTCTTTGTTAATTTCCTGGAATTGAAAAAAAAAAGAGTAAATTGAAGGACAGAAAAAGATAAAAACTATGCATACAACTTCTATACACAAAACACAACCTCTTATGGTTTGCACCCCTTGCACCTTAGGCACCCCATTAATAACTGTGTTATGCAGAATAAGTCTTGCAACACCAGGAACAAATTCCACCCTAAACAATGGGCACTATCCAATCTATGGTACCATACAACTAGTATACCCAAAACACAAGACAAATCACACCTAATATTACTATTGACATTTTGAAAAATATATGCCTTGGAAACACAACAAAAACTCAGAACTGAAAGAAGATAAACAAATGTTTGAAGAACTGGTAAGAAACAGAAAACAATTATGAACCTTTCCTTCTTGAATGTGTAAAAGTAGGTCCTTTACTTTGTCTTCTACATGTTGAACCTACAGTGAAACAACAATGTAGTTAAGCAATTGTGAATTTATAGGCGAAAAACATGAGAACTCATAAAATTACGAGAGTAATGCTTATGAATCAACTATGTACAGTGTAATTAATTATGTATAAAATTTTATTTTTTTTCAAAAAACAAAAAAGGCTCAAAGATGGATCTAGCAAACACTTCGAAATTATGAACCTAACCATTGTATCCAAATAAGCATTAAAAGACATGCCATGCAACAAAAAATAAACATAGCAAAAGGTTTCTCAATAAAAGAGCAAAAACTGGATTCAGCCAAAAACCTCAAAAGTGCTACCTTTCTTGATATTTGCTTTCCCATTTCCACCCACTTATTCTTACCAGCCTGAGAGCACCCTATCTTGAAAATTCCAGGATCAAGTTTTTTCTGCATAAATAAATAGTTTCAGACAACCTATTTCAGTGCATTACAATTGCTCCGCAAAAATACACCAAGGGGAAAAAGCACTAAAATAACAAATGTTAAGAGAAAAGTCTTTATACATTTTTATATATTACAATTCTTAAACTCAAATATACAAATTATAATAAAAAAATTAGTGTTTGTGAATAAAGAAAGCAATAATAACCTGCAATTCATCCTTGGAGATACTACCCTCAGGTGGCACAACTAAGAAAAGCCGCACTTCAGGCGATCCTTCGGCAGCATACTGTTTACCTTCTTCTGTAAGCACCCATGTCTCCCTCTTTATGTCCTGCGCAACATTCAAACTACTAAGAAAGCCCACATTTTTAACTTCAATGTTCTATTGAAACATATCGACTAAATTCATCAAACCCACATAAAAACCAAGTGCGCCTCATTGAACCCAATTGACCAACATCCATCAATCGCGAATTTAGAAATCCAATTTTAACATTTCTATGACGCAGTTTCCAAACGAATTGCACGTTTAAGCAGTGTGAAAACTATATTTGCATAGATAGATACACAGGTGTTAAGAAACAGTACCTGAACGTCGACGAAGCGGAAACCGTAGAGGCTTTTGAGGACATTGACGATCTCGGTATGGTCAATTCCCTTTTTTGCGGCGAACTGGCCGGAATCGGAGATTTCTTCGTGATTCTCCAAATAGCCTAAAATTGCCTCCTCCGCCATTTATCTGGATTGCTCTCTGTCAAAGTATGGGTGAGATTTTAACAACACATTAGTGTCAAGTTTCAATGTAGCCACCAAAGCAATTTCATTCCACTGGAAGATGATGCAAAAGCTAGAGCTTTAACTTGGATAGGGCAAGGAGAGAGAAACAGGGGGCTGGGCTTATGATTTACCTACGTTTGTGTCTACTGTCTGCAGAATATTTTTATTTTTCATATCAATCAAGCTAATTGCAAATTACCCAAATATCCAATTTTATTTTTATTTTTATTTTCGAATATAATCAAACATAGCTGAATTTTAATTTGTTCATCTGAAGCTGAATCTCGAATAAAAATTACGTTGGAGTTCGCTTATTAAAATTTTATTTGTAAATTATAATCAAATTCAGTACATTATGTTTAGTAAATTAATTATCAAATGTAATAATTATTGTCAAATGATAAATAGTTTATAGCGATTTATAAATCAAATAATGCAAATTTTCTCAATCAATAATGTATATATTAACAATCTCATGATTAGTAGTGTTTAGTCAATCATGATATTATAATTGAATTATATTTGAGTTTAAATTTAATTATTTTATAATTTATATATGATTCATTAAAATAATTAATTTTTTAAATATTTATTTTTAATAACATAATAAAAAAAATACATAAATAATAGAAAAATTAAAACATTTTATTCTTAAAATTAAACATTACATATATTTTAAATATATTAATTAATGAAAAAAATATTTTAAAAGACTAAAATATTAAATTATAAAATTTTAATTTAAAATTATATTATATAAATATAATTATAATTATATAATATTTATTTAAAAGTTACATATATTTCTAATGATGTAATGATATTAGAAAAAAAAAACAACGGTATAATATTATCTAACTATTTATTTATATATTTTATATATTTACGTTATTCGACTAATTCAGTAATTAAAATATATATAATTTATAAATTAAATAAATGAATATTATATTTTATTATTAAAAAATATAATAATAATTTTCTAATAAAATGTAACTTTTGTTAAAAATTAAAAATATAATTAAGTATATAATTTATTTTATTTTTAGAAATATTTAAAATGCACGTATAAAAAAATTAAGAGTAAATGTATTTTAGTTAAATTAAATTATTAAAAAGATTATGAAAATGTCAAAATATATTTTTTGAAATCCCAAAATTATTAATCAATAATAATAATAATAATCGAATTGTTTGCAAGTTATTAATCGAGTGATTTACGAGTATGTTTATAAGTTTTATAATTGAAATGTTCATAAGTCTAATTAATTTGAGTTGAATCTAATTCAAACTCGACTTATTTAATTATTGAATTTTAAAATAAGTTTCAAATTTAACTCATTTACAAAATAGAATGAATGCAAACGAATTTTTAGCGGATCGGACATTAACCGCTTGTAAATGGCTTAATTCATTTTTTTTATTATTTAATTTTAAGGATAATTTAGAGTTTAAAAAAAAAAATCTTCAATTTTAGAATCTATAGATATTTATAAATTTAATATTCATAAAAAAGATAAATTTAGATCTATATTACGAGAAAAAATCATAAAATATTGACATAATATAAACATCAAATAATTTTATGCGACATTCTTGCAAAACATCAAATACTTTTGATATACAACATTCTTGCAAAAATGAGGATTGCATAAAAAGGCAAGCTTAAACTTAATAGATATTTGATAAAACTTTTAAATATAGTTTTTTATTTTTTTTTTATTTTTAAAAATTATATTAAATCGTGTTTTTTTTTTTATAACTGTTACATAGTGAAATATTTGTTATTTGGAATTTTCTCAAAAAAATTTCAAATTGGACATTTTCAAAAAAAAATCTACTTATTTAAGTAAAAAAAAAACTAAATTAACCTATAAAAATAATATTTAAATAAAAAAATAAATATTAATTTTTAACCTTAATAATTATTAAACATATAACAACTAAAAACTAATAATAATTTTATCATATACATTAGTCTAACGTCAACTACATATATCACACTGAAATTTTGATTCAGGATTGAATCCCCTGTTGCTAAAAAAATTGCATAAATAAATTAAAATTTAAAAAAAAAATGATTCCAATGAAGAATAATAAAAATAAGGGAGAGATAACTCTCATCCAAAACTACCATTCCGAAATAATTTCATGACTCGGATCAAATTTTTTACATGGCTTACTTCCACAACCTGAATCAATTTTTAAACAATCCTTCTACTTAATATTCCAAATACATTTGAAATGTAGTTGCATCTTTAGATTTTATACGGATTATTCAATATTTCAAAAGCATCAAATCAATCAGGTCCAAATAGGATTTATCCCTACATGCTCATTATCATCAAATTAGAATTAGAATTCTACAAACAGAACCATTTATCCATTGTATTTGAAGTCCTTCACTTTCAGTTTTAACATGTAGCAAGAACAGAAAAATTCAACAAGAAACATAACCCAATAACAAAAATTTTAATACAAATCTTTAAGACCCATGTACAGATCTTTTATTTTGCTTGATAAAATTTTCAGTATCAACTGGCATGAAACATCAACGATAGAGGCTCTCAGATCTCAAGTTCTCTGCAATCTCAGTTTCCCATCGGTCCCCGTTCTCAAGTAGCTTCTCTTTGTCATACAAAAGTTCCTGCAGCATAATTAAATTTTAAGCAATGATTTTTACATCTTTAGTATGTATATCATACAAATAACTCCATTAAAAATCAAAATAGATTAAGCAACGGTATTAACCTCATGAGTCTCTGTCGCAAATTCGAAGTTGGGTCCCTCAACAATTGCATCAACAGGGCATGCCTCTTGGCAAAATCCACAATAGATACATTTTGTCATGTCAATATCATACCTGCAGAATCATGACTTGTGCATAAGAGAGACAGAGATGCAGGAAAAGAATGAAGTGGGAGAGAGAAAAGAGGCACAACTAAATCCCCTCACCTAGTTGTCCTACGGCTTCCATCTTCACGCTCCTCAGCCTCTATTGTGATTGCTTGAGCAGGACATATCTGGAAAACAACCAAACCTTCATCAGAAAGCCACTACATACAATAAGGCCATATACAATGAAGGATGATAGCCATCCAGTGATCCATGGATTTTTAGATGGTACAAATTCAATAGACAAGTTAATAATCTTGTGACTAAAACAGGAACTACATGTTGAAAGATTTCCAGGATAAAAGACATAAGCATTAACAAATTGAATAAGCAGATTTCATATAGGTCAATGCTGCCTTTATTTAAGATCACTACCACCACATGGTGTTTCAATACCTCAAACAATCAAGCAAAAAAGTGCAATATGTTTGAGCGACGTACAGTTTAAAATGCAAAAGAGGGAATATAAATACAGAAAACCCAATAACAGAAAAGCTGTTAAAGCTCATTAAACATAACAGAATCTGCAGAAAACTTCAGACATTTGGAACTGCCAAAGTGTACAATTATGACAATCTACTATACTTCTTTCCTGAGTAACGAGTAATGACCCAAACAGAAATAATGATAGGATGATTGATTTACCAAAGTTCTAGAAGATTCAACAAGGTTTTAAATTGCAGTCATGGTCATAGACGTGGGAAGGCCAAGGCTGTGTGTCAAGGTCAAAGTGCAATGACTGTTATCTACATTATCGTGAATTTGTTTAGAAAAATGACAATATCAGCTATGTCAATGTGTTATAATCACAGTAATTCACCAATATGATTCATTTGATATGATAAATAACAGTGATAATTAAAACCATGGATTCAACAAAATTTCACTTCATATTAACCCTACCAAGGTTTGATAAACTCCAACCTAGAGACTGATTGAATTAACACATGTTGTAACATGAGACCAAATTGCATGTTTTATTTTCTGAAATCATGTCTATCAGAATAAACAAGTCTAATTTAGAAAACAAATAGCACATTGCATTTTTCACTTTCTGAAAGCATTCTTTGTCAGAATAATCAAGTCCAATTTAGAATAAGCACAAAAAAACTTAGTTCTTACAGCTTCACAAAGTTTGCAGGCAATGCAACGTTCCTCTCCAGTTGGATATCGTCGGAGGGCATGCTCACCGCGGAATCGAGGGCTCAAAGGACCCTTCTCAAATGGGTAATTGATCTACACGAGTAAGATATTGATTTTATCATGATGCACCAATATCATGCTACAGTATCCCAGAGAGCAACAAAGAAAACTTACAGTAACTTTCTTTTCAAAGAAATACTTCAGCGTTAATGACAAACCACGAACCATTTCAGTAAGAAATAGTGTATTTATACTTTGCTCAAAGACTGCAAGTACTCAAAAATATCAGGAAATAACCCTCATATGATGGAGCAAATAAAGTTGAACCAAATACAGAACATATAATTCGAAGCAAAAGGTATTACTATTACCAGAACTCCAATCCTTAGAGATCTCCTTTACGAGCTGCTCTCTTTCTTCATCATCTGCAGTTCGCAAAGAGAGGAACATACATGAGCCAAGACCATTAATAACAGAAATCCAGCATAACAATCCAGAAACAAGTATATTTGCATCAAACAAGGCAGTATTTCCAATGATTGTCATAGGTAATTGGTTGGAATTGAGACTAATCTCAGAGGAAAGTTCTTCCAAAATCCTAAATTCAGCCCATTCTCTTCACTTGATAATGCAGATACGTCACAATAAAAAGCTTAATATGCATATGATATGAAAGCATAGTTGCTACTACTAGTTTCATATTAGGTCATCTGATATGGAAAATATACATTTGATATCATTTACATTATTATCACTAGTCTACAAGAATTACTGGTACAGCCTTCCATAATTTCTTTTCTCAAAAGTTCTATGAAATGTCTGCACTAGAACTATATATATATATATATATATAGAGAGAGAGAGAGAGAGAGAGAGAGAGATTTATAGCAAACCTTTTTTGGTGGAATATGAGTGTGCACTAGATCGCAGAGCATATTGGTGTGAACCTGGCAACACTTGTCCAGGTACAGCCTAAAAACACACAAAAATTACACATACAACAAGGATGAGAAAAGGAAATGTATAGAGCTGTATGAAAAGTCCATCATAGACAAAAGGGTTATGAGAGCAATATTTATCATTAATTTATATGACAAACTCACAACAATGGCAAAACCTTAGGGTCTGCAATTGCGATAGATTTAAACTATTTAATATTTCGCAATTAAACTTCAGCGCATTATAAAATCAGAAATTCATTGTCAAAACCCAAAAAACTTCAATCAAATCACTAAAAATTCAAAACGCAAAGGTATTCAAGAAATTAGATTTAAACCATTAAATTCATTTTTTTTTCAATTGGAAAGGATTCGTATCTGCCCAGAAATACATAACATTACAAATCAAATCATCGTATAAATGCAAACTTTAAAAATTCAATAGAAAAATGAAAAATGAATATTATTAGCCTCGAATTGCAATTAGTAACAAATTTTAATAATCCAAGTCTATACAATTTCCAGCATTTTCTACATTTTCTTGGAAACTACACAAAGAAAAAGAAAGTTAGGGCAAAAGAGTTCTCACAAGCTGACGAGCAAGAACTGCAGAGAGAGACTTGCGAGCTAAGATCGCAGCCATTGGAGGACTATTCACAGTAGCCAACACGATCGGAGTTTTATTCCTTTTCTTCTTCGCGTTCGATTTGACAGAAACGAATAATTGGGGAAAATTTTTTATTTTATTTTTTTTAAGTTCGGTTTAGCGGAGTCGGTTTATATATTAAACGGTGCGTTTCAGTTTTCTGTAAAACGATATGTTTGAGCAAGCAACGACGTCGTTTAAACAATTAAAAACCCCTTGAAACTCGATTGTAGGATTTAAGCTGATTTTCTGGACTCTCTTTCCTTCTCTATCCTTTGAGCATAGAAATGGCCTCTTTTTGCAGATCAGCTTTAATGGCAGGCTCAAGGTCTCTGGCTGCTCGGTCCAAAACTCTAACCCAAACAACCTTAAACGCAAAATCCATTTCCTCTCATTTCTCTTCTCCATCAACGCGAGCCATACCTAGCGCTTTAAGGTACAATTCTCCACTCATAAAAAAAATCTCTTTCGAATCCTTATCTGTTATCGCTTAATTTCGAATCAAAAGCAGTTTTAAAAAGGAAAATTAGCTTTAGAAGCTAATTAACTAATGCTAGTACTAAGTACTGCTTTTTAGTTCTTATAATTGATTTTCAGTTCTAAAATTTACTGGATTTGTTGTTTCTTTGTTTGCTTTACAGGGTTGTATCGATTTTGGGGAGTGTGGAGTCATTGATGCCACTTCATAGTGCCACTGCGAATGCTCGGCTCAAATCCAGCATTGCTGTCGATTCCTCGTGCTGGAGCTGGCTTTCTCAAGGTGATTTTCATTTTCAACTTCGGTTTCTTCTCTTCTTTTTTTTTTTTTGTACATAACTACATTAATATGCAATATCATTTGTTTATTTCCCACTGTACAATGGATATTGAAATTCAATGTTATCTTTTATGTTCAGTTGTTTGTTTCTCATCCTTTGTGCTGTGAGTTTTGTTTTGTTCTGTTTTGTTCTGTGTATGAAGCTTAGTCAGTAATTATTAGGGTATACTTTTGGAAAATGAATGCTAAATGTTCTGAAACTAAAAAAATTTCAAAAATGGCATCGTTTCCTAGGCATTCATTGACCTTTTCCGTGCTGTTTATTTCCTGAAATGAGATTTAATGGGTATGAATTACTTGTTTGTAAGTCCTATATATTTGATTAGTGCCATGCATTTATGAATTTTTATTTACTAATCATCCTGCAATTGTTGTCGCCCTGACTTATTTCTTCTACTACATGCAATAGGGCTTGCTACACCATTGTGACAGCCTGCTGGATCCATGTCGGATGATGGAGGAAAAATAAATCCTTTTTAAATGTTGAATTCAGTTTTTTGTAACATACAGCATATCCAAACTTGTTTGACCAAAAGCTGTTATTTACCTATTCTGTTATTTTATTTTATTTTTTTGTTTCCCTCAACTCCTCATCTTGTGCATGGAGTGAATGCACTAGATAGATTTGTTACTGATTGCTAGTGGCTTTGTTGGTTCTTGAAGTTATAATAGTCTTTTTTTAACTTAACATGGAGTGGGATGTGGAGTAGTCCAGCAGTATCACTAATTTAACTATTTAAATTCTAGAGTTTACATTGACAGTTTTGATGCGATAACAATATATATATATATATATATATATAACATAAGCTTTCCTTCAAACAAGTTATTCTTGGTCAGGTATTTTAGTTCCAGTCATCATTAGAGTTAGAGCTTATTGCAGAGATACGATTTTTGAAGAGTGAAGATAGAAAATTAGTGAAATTAGAATCATTAACCCAAGTAACTAGAAAATTTTAAAACTGAAGCTTCTTTACTAGGGTAGAATATAAAAACTTGTGCAAGGACTTTCAATGCCAATGTTGTTTAGAGTCTTGGAAAACAAACAAAGAAGGAATGGAGCTTCTAACATCATACTTCTATTCCTGAATGCTTTTAGATTACTTTAAATATGTTGCTCTTTAGCCTGTCAACTCAGTCCCTTGGAATTTAAACTTATGAACAATATCCTACTTACATAATTTCAAATGCACATATAGTCCTTGTTTTCAAGTGCTTGCCTTTTCCCCAGTGGCAAAGTTATCAGATGCTAACTAAGCATTGTCTGTCTGAGAAACTAAAACTCTATGTCCAAGCACTTCGTTTGATATTGTTAATGGCAAAACTTCTGAATTCTTGGTGTTGTCAGACATAGGTATCATCTGGATCTAGGCATCCTCTGAATTCTTGGCTGGATTAATTAGATGAGAGTAGAAATTTAGGACAGCCTTGATTATTCTTGTATTCCTTTTGTTTGGGGCCAATGCTCTCAGTTCTACTGTCAGCTCTTGAAATTTACCTGATTAACTTATGTTCTCCCATGTTTCTCTTTCCTTTTTCAACTTATTTGAAGCTTCATGATTCTCTACCAAATTTCATTCTTTATTCGTTGAAATTTTTCTAGTTACTGATTTTCTTCCTTTTTGTTTTTTCATTGGCATTTCCTAGATTTTGCAGTTCCTCGGTGACAAGGATTTTGGTATTTTTCAAACAAAATTGGCTTATTTTGAGCGGTCTTTCTTCCTCCTCTTTGCCATTTCATTTCTACTGACTGGCTATTTGCTTGGCACAAGTCTTCACTTGGCCAGGAACTTTGTATGGGTTGGGACATTGTATTCCTCAAGGTGGAAAGCTTTTCATTTTTAAATACACTCTCTTCAACTTGCACACTGAGTCTGTTGACGGCAGTGGTTTTCTTGGCTCATATATATATTTTAAATTTTCTCGTTAATAGGTAAGGAACTAAAAAGGAGAACTGGAAAATATGAGGGATTCCTTTCCTTTGTATCCAATTTGTGTATGTTATTGTGTTACAATACTAGTTGCAAGGTATGAGACTTAGATTTCACATTAAAAGTATGGGATTTCAATGTGAGGTTTATATGAATTTTGAGCTCTTCAACCCCTTTTGGGAGTGGTTCTCCCACGGATCACAACTTATTGTTAGAAGTTAGAATCACTAGGATCTATTTTATCTGGGCTGAGAAAGCAATGGTGAAGCTGAACCGTGCACCATTTGTTACTCTGTTACTCGAAGTTTTCCAAATTTTTGTTTGTGCGGGCACTGTCAATTGAATTCACTAACATACATCGGTCTATTAATTTATTTTGTTACACATTAACTGCTAGTGAAATGTGAGGACCTTAATCTTAACGGCTCATTGAGGAATTGGTCGTCCATTTAACAAATTCATTAGTTTTGCATAGGTCTGTCCAGAGTTTTTTTTTTCCCTTCCTTCTCTTTGTCTCTCTCAGTTAGAAGCACCGGAATTGAACTAATGATCTATAAAATATTACACCTACTTCTAGGATTTAGGAATTGGAGAATGTTGATGATGCTTTGGATTGTTTGTCTTGAGTTTCATCAATTCATTCCTCGTCTAAGGAGGTTGCCTGTTTATTGTGAAGGCAACAATTATAGTATTACTTACTTCCTCGGTGGTGGGTCATTGACTTCAAGATATAAGAGCCCTACGAGGTAGTGATTCCCTTCCCTTTGTTGAGGTGAACGTTCATAAGCTTTCAGAGCCCTTCTCTTTGTTGAGGTGAAGGACACTTGTACTCAGAAATCACTTTCAATATACAAAAGACCTTTCACCTGTCTGTAGTCTGCAGAAATCTGAAACCCACTTGTAGGGAGCTCTATTATCAAGGTTGTGAAATCTAATGGCCCAAGAAAGTCCATTTATTAATTTGCCTGCTATTCTCTACTTCTACCCAAATTGTTAATAGAACCATAATCCTGTTCTGTGCTGTCAGGATTTTGTCCCCAATTATTGTGAGACAAAATGGTTTTTTAATTTCTAAACTGCATCTTCATGTTTTATGCTTTCAGCAGGCTTTGATAGAAGCAAATTAGGTTCTGAATCTTGCAGGCTCATCTTCCCTGTTTTCTTGAAATTAGGTTGGATATGCATTCGCGGGAAGTGGGACCCACATACATTAGGATTTGCACTTGTGAGATGGTTCATGAGTGATGAGTGAACCGTGTTCCATGTAAGTATTTCCCTTGTATTCTAATGACATCACGAAAGTTCTTGCTATCGTTGATACATCCACTTAATAATTGGTTGTAATGGAAAATAAAATTTTCATTTGAAATCATATTCTTTTTGTGATAGCAAATGGGTTGTCAAATAGCCATTAAGTGAGTGTATACATGTTGGTAAATATTTCTCATAGTTTCATATAATAGTGGGATTCACAGTTTTGTGATAGAGGAGTACACTGTTCCTATATAACAATTTCCTCCTAAGTTTAAAGCAATCTCCAAAATTAGGGACAGGTCTAATCTCCTAAGCTCTTGAGACTTCAAAATGTTTGTTTTTCAAGTCCCAGAAACTTCTATAATATACCACTTTTCTATTTCTCTTGTCACTACAGAATTTGTAAGTTTTGTCCATTTTTGGAGTAAAAAAAACAAGTAGCTGCATTGAGGAATTGTAGAAATTTTATGGGTTCCATGAAATTCTAAGAAATAACTATCAACCAAATTCTCTATCAATGATCTATGCCCATATCTTGATGTTGACTTCAATTGCAAATATATATTTTATAATTTACATGTAATGATCTATGCCCATATTTTGATCTTTTATGCTCCTCTTATACATAACCAAAATGTGAAGCATTTAACCCCATTTTTTAATTAAACCTTTGTTTTCCTTTTCTTTCTTTCTTTTTTTTTTTTTAACAAAGAAGAGAAATATATTGTTCAAACAGTATATACATTTATTATTAAATTATAATTTTATTGATTTTATTTTCTTTTCTATGTAGTCATTTTTATAAAATTTTAATTTTACTACAAAATTAATATTATAGCGAATTAATAACTATTATAATTTTTACAATTACAAAAGAGTTTATTGTTTTTTTTTTCTTTTTTCCTTATTGCATTAAGACTTTAATTTTCACTACAAAATTATAAATTGTGAAAAATTAATAGTCTTCTGAAAAAAAATTGCTACTAGGTCAAGAATAGAGGAAGAAAATTCTTTCTATGTCAAAAATATGGACAATAATTCAAAAAATAATTTTTGAATACACATTAAATAGTAACTCAATATCAATTGATAAAAAAAATCATTTATAAAAGTAATTTAATTTCAATTGATGATACATAAATTTATTAGAGAATTTCCTCATTCATACCTAAAATAATACATGAGTTGAATAGATCTTTAAAAAAAAAAAAAAGTCTTAAAGAATGTACTAAAATTAAAGATCAATTCAAAGAAGAATAATTAAAAAAAATTGAATATATGAATATTTATTTACCTTTTATAGAAATATCAATTATGTAATAATGGAGGTGGGATGCCAATCAAAGCATGCCATATACAAACAAATAATATCATTGTCATGGACAAGACAACCTAATAAAAGAAACCAATATCATATACAAACAAACTTTATAAAATATTATAAGATGAATGCATATTTTCACACTCATATTTTATAAAAATAAAATCTTATACCATCTTAAATTTTTAAAATAATTTATTTAACCTCTTCATTTTTAAAATAATATATTTAATCCTTCAACTTTTTTATTTTATAGATATTTAACATAAAAATAGATGGAGTGAGTTTACGTGAATTTTAAAGAATTAAATCACAAATAGATTTAATTAGAAAAATTATTATTAAAATGAAAACTAACAAAATTTAGAGTAAAAGTGAGAGAGATTAATAATTATTAAATTTGACTATTAAAATATTTAAGTTTATTTATACGTAATTTATAAATTTGTGAGCATTAAAATTTTAAATATATATTTCATTCTTTTTTTTTTATTTGTCGCTTATTAATTAGATTTAAAATAATTTATTTAATTTTATATCATTAATATTATTTTAAATTAAGTTATTGTATTTTAATTGAATATTATAATAATAAATTAGGAAAAAATAGATAAATATCATTTTAAAAATTTAAAATGATAATTAAAAATACAAATGAATGAATTTCTAAAACGACATATTAAAAAAAAAGAGAGTACAAAATTATAAAATATAGAAATTAAATAAGTAATTTTAAAAGTTGAAAGTGTCACAAAATTATTTTACAAAATTCAAGAATTAAATTAAGCATTCAATTAATATTATATATATTATAATATCAAAATAATTAAGAATTTATATTAGGAAATAAATTATGGGTCTATTTATTAAAATGTTTAACATTTCTACAAGAACTTTAATTATGTGATAATGAGATGTGTTAGATTTTATATACATTTATTTGCTTAGACTTTGTATGATGTTCTAGAAATTGAAATTTAGTTAATTCTCTATTAAATAAAATTATTACATAATATATAATATTGTTATTATTATTTTTCTCATAAATATATTATGTATGCCAAATTTTCTCTCATTAATATTTTTTATATTCTAAAAAAATATATTTTTTTTTTTTTAAATAGCAATTGTAAATGATATTTGTATGACATATTAATATCTAGAATTTTAGTAATTTAAAGAAGTGTAAAAAAAAATTAAGTTATATATATCTATAACTAACTATTAATTTGCCTGAATTTGAATTTTAAGAATCTAAGAATAATATAAGTTTGAAAACTATAAAGAAAGCAGTCTGAATTCATTTTTCTTTCATATTCATTATAATATTTTGAATTAAATTAGTTAAATTTTTTCTTTAAATGAGTTTAAAAACATTTCTTTTATATTTTAATATATTTAAAAATTCTCTTAAATACTCTTTTTATCTATAAAAGATAAGTTCATTTTTTTTCTTTCGTTAGCCTTAAATTATCAATCAGATCATTTGATTCATTATATATCCTATTTAATTTATTAATTTACTAATCATCCTTATTTACTATATTTCATCATTAATGTAACACTTTTTTTAATAAATTATTAATTAATGTTATTAAATTATTAACTAAAATAGCATCAATTTTTATACATATTATATTAAATAATAAAAAGAATTAAATTATTAGCACATTAGTCAATAATAAAATTTTAATTCTTTTAATTAGAATTATAAAATTTTATTTATTTTGATACTTATCATTAGAAAATTAAATAATAATTATTTTTAAAATAAATATTTATTAATAAAAATAAAAAATATTCAATAAAAATTATAATTATAATTAAATTAATTATTTTTTTATTTATTTTTAGACGGATAGAGTATTATTAATTCAACTAATTAATATTTGTATAAGAACTTGAATTAATTTTATAAGAAATTATAAATAATTAGCTTAAATGAAATAAATAGTCCAATTAGATTATAAATGAGTTGCCACTTTGCCAACTCAACTCTCAGTATCTTTTTTAACCAACGACTCAAATTGGTTAATATTTGGTGCAACACAGGTGGTTGATCCATCTAATCGAACTTCAGAGGGAATTAAAAAAAAAAATTACATTCATTGTATCATCCATTATTAAGTTGTTAAAGTAATTTTACAGAAAATCTAGTAAAATTTAAATTTAAATTTCTAACTTTTCATTTTATTATTTATTATTATATTAAAATTTTTTTAATAGAATAATGTAGTATTTAATTTTATTTAACTTTATTAATTTATATTTAAATCAAAGAAATTTATAAAAAATAAAAATCTTTCAAAACTTATTTTCTCAAATTCATAAATATTATTATGTTAAAAATTAACATAAAAATAGAAAAATTATGTTTTTGATGTATGATTTTTTTAAAAATTTGTTAAATTAAATTGGATAAATTTTTTATTTATTTTACTAAAATAATGACATATGAATATTTTAGCTGTGACTTGCAATTTTAAAATTTTCAAGATTGATGAAAAAATAAAAAGAAAAATTTATAAATTTTTGAATATCAAGATTTTAAATAAAATAAGAGAGTTATAAAATATGATAAATTTTAGACATATATATCATAAAAATTGTGCAATTTTGAAACAAATTTTTATTTGATTTATGATTTAGGCCAGAAAAAAAAAAAAAAAAAGATGTATAAACAAATTTGGTATAATAGACATGTATATCATCAAAAAAATGTTTCATATATATATATTGAAGTTATTATTTATCTTTATAACTAGCGCAATGCCATATGATGATTAATTTTAAATATAAAAATAATAATAATAACTTCAATAGGTTAAATTAAATTTGAGTATATTTAATTTTTAATTTTCTAATCAAATTTCTATAAAAACGAATATTTTTAAATGATACTTGTGAAATCTCTCCGTGGCTCACAGTATTAGTTTCATAAAATCTGATAAGAATTAAAAAATTAAAAAAAAAAAAACAAAGAGAAAGCACATCATTTTCAATTGCATCGGAAGCAGATCTTTTCCAATCGCATCGGCCTTCTGAACCTGCTCGATTTCCTTCTTTGCTGGATAAGATTTCAAGAATATCAAAAGAAAGATTGACCCCAGTTCTCCATTATAATTTTAACCTTACATGTTGGATTCTTTTTTTGTATTTGGTCAAATTCCAGATCAAGTTAAGGACAACCCAATTTAGATTCTGTAATTTGAAGAACTGGGTTGTTCTTTTTTTTTTTTTTTTTTTTTACAAAAAAAAATTGGATTCTTTCTTTAAATTTGGTCAAATTCTGTATCAAATTAAGGATAACCCAGTTTAGATTCTGTAATTTGAAGAACAGGGTTGTTCCTTCTTTTTAAGAAAATAATTAAATGAACTACAAATCAAATAGAACTAAGGTCCGAGTGGGTTTGTGTGTTGCGCTCTGTTTTTGATTTGACAAGTTGATTATTTACTTGGCTAGGATTTTTCTGCAGAAAAATCAAAAGCTCTGTTCTGTTTATTTGAAGGAGACACAACCTTCGCCAGAGACATCAAATTCGATGGTATTGTGGAGGCCCCAAGAAGACGCATAAAGACTGGGTTATGTGGTGACTTTTCATGGGTATAAAATAAAATAATGCGATCTTGTTTGTTTCATTTTGGTGGTTTCATCCTCACAAAGACACGGAGAAAGAGAGGAAAAAACCACACAGAAAGAGAGAGAGAGAGAGAATTGCTGTGCTTATGACACGAATAATTTGTCTTATATTGCCACAGTTTTGTTGGAATTTGTGAGGATTGTTTTTTTTTCTTCTTGTTTCTTTGATGTCAATCAGAGAATAGTTGGTTGTTATGGATTTTCAATGAATCGGTAAATGGAGTCCAGCTTGATTTCTATGGTGTAATTGGGTATATTTCTTGTGATTAATTTTACAATTCATTTGCTTATACTCTCTTATTTTATGTTGCTTGGTTTCTTTTTCAGATTCTGGGTATGATTAGTTGATTTAGTTTGATCAAGACCTCTTTTTTTTTTTTCTTCAGGGTTAGATACCAATATTTTTTGGTTTTTTATTTATTGTTTATTTGTTTTTTAATTACTCCTATTGCGAGGGACTGACATTTATTGGTTCCAGCGATTAGATATTTGTACTTTTGTGCAGTTCGTTTTCTCATCTTCTTATCACTTTATCTTTTTGTTTCTGCTTCTGCTATCATAGTTGTTTCCTTCTTAGCTCTCCCTTTACTGACCTGTTTCCTACTTTTCTGTTCAAGCCCTTTGTCTCGAGTATTATTTGTTGTTTAATTTAGCTTCCTTTTTCCCTTACTTTTCTATTTCTAGGCTTTATTGCTATCAAAATTTCAGTTGGATTTTGAGTGAAAAGAAATTTTCTTTGCTTTCTATGTAGATTACTTTTGCTTGATTCAATTATTTAGAGTATTTGGATTGCATCTTCTCTTTCTCCATGTAATTTATTTTGTTCACCTATATACGGTTTAAAGCAGTTGGATTGAATATTTTCAATCACAATTCTTCACTATTCTTATACTTCATCTTGTTGTATGTAATTAGCAGGTTTGTGGCTTCTGATTCTTCTGCTTGTCAATGACCAACTTAGATTGCTTGAAAAATTGTTGCAATTCACTTTGTAAATGTGGATGCAGGTTATTTATTACCGCACATGTTTTTCGTGAATGGATATTATCAAGTTAGTAAGCATATCAAAGTGAAAGAATTTGATTGAGAGGGAGAATTAATATATTTTAGGCTATGGAGAATTCCTATGAAACATCTAATGGAAATAGGGTATTGGATAATGGCCATACAGTCACAAGGCACACTCCTTATCAACCCAGCATTAAGGTAACATTACCTTGGCTTGATTTAAAAGTTTTTTATGTCCGAGTTAGCAAATGTGAGATTGATGACTCAACTCCCGAGTTCCTTACAGTAAATCACATTCCATTACACCTCGATACACTCCTTGAAGTAAATGGTATTAGAACTTCTGTCAACTCTGATGGACCAGCTATCCATCTTAGAAGGGATAGGTTGGATAGGAAATCGGAAGAAGCTACATATGTTAGCACTGATAGCATAAGGACTACTGGGAGTGAGAAGTTTGAGGTTTTTGATAAGAATGTTCTCGTGTTATCCGGGGTTCTTGAATTGTGTAATAGTAATGGTATTGTGGGGGAAACAAGAAGCCATGGCCAGAAATGGAACATGAATTGTGAATCAAATGTAACTGTAGGCACTAGCTTCCTTAAGGCAAAACAATTTATGGGTACAGACTCGACTTCACCTATAGTTGAGGTCTATGTTGCAGGATCCTTCTTAGGCACTCCAATTATATTAACTAAGACCTTGCAGTTCAGTTCCCGGAAAAAGCAGATGAGGAAAGGCATATTAGACTCTATACCCGAATACGAGGCAACTGAAGGCCTGGACTATGTCCCTTCCAGGATACCTTTACAGGTAAATCTGAATAATATTGGAATTGCAGGGGAAATTATTTTTTTTATGCTTGTGATGTTTTATTTATTTTTTTCTTTATTAGACAAACTGACCTTATCTGTGGTTAATCCCAATTCTTGTATTGCAACCTAAAATGCTTCTATTCATTCAACTGAAAAACCAAGTTACCTTCAATGGCAGAATGATATGGTTTCTGGCACATGTTTTTGTGCAATACTATCCTTTTATTTCATATTGTTCACATGGTCTGTTACATTTGACAGAGCAACATGATAAATAGATTTTGCAAGCATATTTTCTACATAAGGAAATGATTTCTTAAAAAAAAAAAAATCGTATTGCATGAGCGTGCAACAAATCGTGCAAGTCGATGCATATCAGCATATGAAATGTTACTTCATTACTACCTCCCGTTGAATCTCTTTCAAAGATCATGCAGCACTTACTGTTTAGAATATATATTATTGTTTAGAATATATATATATATATATATGTAATTGCTCATATACTATGCAAGTGTTCGAATTTCTCATAAGATGATAGCCACGTGTAAATATGATGTATTCTCAAAATATGTGCTGATTTATTACAAAATTTATAATTATTCAATGATTGTGGTTGAAACATGCTCCTGTATGGGGATGGAGCCTGCTTTCAGTTAATCTGCAAGCTTGTCCTTTTTACTTGAGCAGTTGCTTGATCAACTAGAAAGCTATGGTCCTATGGACACATGAGAGGGAGAGAGACTCCAACAGTTAACAAATACTAAATTCAAACTGCACTTTGATTGGAATTATGCTATTTCAGTTTGTTTATTTATCATGTTTAGCAAGTAATTGTAGTCATATATTGGCAGCACATTCGAGTCTCGATGAACTACCAATGGTTAAGTATCTATTTGACTTTCATTAATAGTTGCATATAAATAGCCACAAGAATTCTGCTTTAATGACAGTTTTGAATTATGCAGATGTCAAAATACTCGATTCACAAGACAGAAAATGAAGACTATAATCACTTGTATTCGGGAACAGAATATGTAGAAGGTGAAGATGGAGAACTTTCATGGTTCAATGCTGGCGTTAGGGTAGGTGTTGGCATCGGTCTAAGCATTTGCGTTGGAATTGGGATAGGCGTGGGCTTGCTGGTTCAGACCTACCATGGTACAACCCGCACCTTTAAAAGGCGGCTACTATAATTAAAGATGCCGTTTCCAGAAAATAAGATTGTGAATAAGGTTATCACATAATTGCATCCGAATGCAAGTAATGTATAAATTGTAGCTGTTGCTAATTAAGCCTTTCATCTAAAATAAAAGGGTACTTTCAAATGTACTCCAACCGCACGATTGGAAATTCCACTGCATTTCCTGTGAATTTCCATAGCTGGTCCAGATCATGTAGTTAATGTCACCTACTGTTGCCTTACGTTGTGATGTTCTTTAATTTTTGTTTCTTGTTGTAAAAGTGTTAATAGCAACGAAATCTTGTAAATGGAAAACAGATTTGAGAAACATTACATTGCTTGCTTGTTCGATGTTTTAGTTATCATTTGGTGTTACTTAAATTCTTTTACATAGCATTCAGTTTCAAGGGCTGAACCCTGGTCCCCTCGGGCAAGGCCAAGTCATCGGCCTATTCAGTACCAAGTTAACTAAGTACATGTTTGGAAATATGATGAATGGTCACACATTACAACGATACTGATATATGACAATATACCAAATCCCTGTCAAAAACATCTACCGAATTAAGAAAATCAAAGCAAGACATCAAAAATAAATTTGAGAAACATGAGGTAAGAAAAGCTCCTTCTAAATGAAACCTGAACTGGAATGAACTATGTACATCACATGCTATGGCAAGCAGCCACATGATGAAGATCACCATCATTTAAAAAAAAAACAAAGGTAGTGCCCCCAAAATGAAAAGGAAAAGAAATGCTGAGAATGCATTTAGGTTTCTCCTGATGCAGATTCAGGGCTTATATACAGAGTAAACTATGCAACAGTACAAAGCAATATGCACAATATTTAACAAGAAATCCACAACCTCCACTGAGAAGCAGCAGAAGAGGCAAATATTTCACCACAACAGACTGCACACCTTTCTATCAAAAGTTCCCTTTTGGGGGCTGCACTGCATGGCGGAACCACGTGTTGAATGCAGTGACCAAATGAGGGCAATCTTCAACATTTCGAGTTGAAAAGCTGAGGCACTGCTGCAGCAACTCTTGTGCCTCTGACATGGGCAGTGTGGAGATAATTCTTAGGAATGTTTCTTCCAACTCTACGTACAGTGATTTATGACTAGGTGACATTGGGGATACATTGTCTTTGCATACAATCAGAACAGGGAGCCAGTCCTTTACAAGCTTCATTCTTACCTGCAATTTGTAAACAAGTACTCAGATTTAACAATCTGCTATACTCACTTTGGATGTTGCAAGGAAAAACAGTCTATTGATGGACCCAAACCAAAATGTATCAATTATTCAAAAGTAAGCTCCTGTAATGTTAAGTTATTCAAAAGAGTCGTACATGTGAATTCATTTATAAATTGATATATTTTAAGGTTTCGACACTAGACATTCCAGCACATTGCAAAAAAAGTTATAATGACATGGAATCAAAGTAAAGACATTGAGCAGCTTCACTATTGACATTGAGCATGGAAATCCTCCACTTCTCTTCAAATCATTGTATGATCAGAAACTTTACTATGTAACTCTTCCAATTTGCAATCTAGGAACATATGGTTATAAGCCCAAAGTGATGGTTAAAGTCTCTAAACACCAAGAACCTGATAGATAATTTTGTAAGGTTGATAATATTAATTTCCCTTTCTTGTTGTGAGATGTGCTCCCCTTTAATTGTTTCAGAGGGAAGGAAAAGAACCCTTTATTTTTCCTCAATACCTTAGGTTTTCAGGTAAAAATTGCATTTATCAGCCCTTCAGAACCGATAGGCTCTAACATTTTCATTTAAACCATGAAGTTCAAATTTAGGATAGATCATGTTCCCCAATAGAATTTGAATCAGCATTACCTTCCTTATCTATAGGATTTGAGGCAGAAATCACCTTGTAGTACTTACTTGGATGATTGCCAATTTAATTTGTTAACTATTTTTGGATGGTATCAACTGAACTAATTACACGCCATCCCACCCCAACCCCCTACCAAAAAAAAAATAATAAATAAATAAACCCTTGTTCAGCAGTTTAATTAGATCATTGAAACTCGCATTGCTTACTTTAATGGAAAAAATATTCAACGAAATTAGAATACTGGAAAAGAGCTAAATGCCAAGCTTCTAAGAACAAAAAGGGAGAGGAGAAAATATGAATAATCTATGTGACCATAACATTTAAGATCGGTTCAGTTTGGTTTTGAAAAAATTACAAACAGTAATTTTGTAATTCTTCAAACTGAATCACATACGCCTTAACATTGTCCCAAGCCCTATTAAATTTAAGATATCAAAATCCAATAACAGCAACGTACCACCACAATGCTTTCCCGGTAGTTAAATAGCCAATAAATTATAAAATAACATTCCTTTATTCCATTTCTTTGTTCTATATAATATTGAAAAATACAATCAGAATAGACGCATTTGCATAATTTCTTTATATTTTATCAAATGATTAGCTAGCCAGCTTTAAGGATCTCAACCTTCATGCACGCAATGTTATTATCTACTGTGACAACGTTAAAGTACAAAGACCATGAAACAACCTCCACTGAACGCAAAATTTAACCTTGAATATAAACAAAATAAGCCACCGCAGGTAGAACGTTAAGCAACTATATTTCAATACAAGGGAAGCATGATCAAACCAATATTCCCTTTACCAAACATAAATGAAAACAATGTTCCCCTTGCAGCAATATCAATTCGACACTATCAATAATAATGGGCGCAATTGTCGAACAAATATGCAAATAAATAGCGGCATGCAATGCAAAGCAAAAACGATACCTGTCTAGCAGCCAAAATGGTCCCAGTAGCAACCGCATTGGCAAGCTTAGATGTGCAACGAAGCACAACAGCAGGAAGACCCGGAACAATATTTCTCCAAGCATCGTCACGAAACGCGCGCTGCAAATCAGCAGTGAAAGCTGCCTGCTCACTCCACTCCTTCACGGCACTATCCGCCACCTTCAGCTCAATCATCCTCTCCACCAGCCACAGTAAATGTTTCCCACTAGTCAAGGCCGTGTGCAGATTCAGCCTCTGTATCGCCTCAGTCTCGTTATGATCACCTCTAAAATCAGGACTCGAGTATTCCTCCAGCGATTCCTTCACAATCTTCAAACTCTCATCAAAAGCTCTGTCCAAAACACTTCTGGCCGACTCTCTTGACGAAAAATCCCTCAACAACTTTGCCACAAACGCCTTCACAAAAGCCATGTTTGGATGGTTATGAATTGCAGCTAAGATCAATCCGTGAAGCATTCCCTCGCATGAATCAACCTTCCCTGGTGAAACCCTAGCTAAAAGCTCTTCAGATTCTTCCTCACGCAAAAAAGGAATCAAACTAAGCACGCGTTTCTCCTCTTCTTCGCTCCATGGTACCGCTTCAAGGAATTTAACGCAATTCTTCACACAATCCTCGAATAACAATTCCAAGGCCACCGGCAGAATATCAAGAGCCGTAGACGCAGAGTTGATTGCGGTGCTAAAATCATCGGTGTAAAGGATTTGAAGCACGGTTAAATAAATATCAATGGAGCCCTGAGTAGGCGGGACGCCAAATTTGAGAGAAATTAAATTCTTCGCGTTGGAATTAGGATTGTCAGATTCAATGACGGACTTGTGTTGCCATCGGTCGGATAAGAGAGCGGAGAAATACTTGGCACGGCGGAGGACATGAGAATGAAGGTAGATCTGGACGTCGGATTGATCATCGACGGAGGACACTGAATCATCAGCGTCAACGAAAGGAGCTGTTCGGTCAAGATAAAGCCGAAGGATAACATCGGCTGTGGTTGGATCATTGAATGAGGTGTCGGAGGAGGTGGTAGGGGTGGCGGTGAAGGCGGACGATGAGGAAGAAGTGGATGTAAAGAGAGGATGAGAAGACGTCCGGCGAAGCTTCCGAGAGGTTCCTGAGATGGTTCTGTCCGAGAATGAATCAATGAGGGCGGCAGTGGACGAGAGGCGAGTAGTGGTGGCAGTGGATAAATGGCGGTGGTAGATCACGCGCTGTCGCTTTTTGGGGTTTGATGGCATCATCTGTTAACTGTTATGGAGGTTTTCAGAGATTTTTGGGAATGAAAATAAGAGGGGGATTACAAGTTGTGATTCGAGAGCGGTTATAAAAGTTAATATCAGTAGACAGGTGGCTGCGCGTGCTTGGCTTGGCGAGTAGGGAAACATATTTTGGGTTTGGATTTGTGATATCTGATAAGGAATTGTTAATTTGAGAACGTCCTCACTGTCTTTACCATGGGCTTTGTTGTCATCATCTGTCCTCATCAAGATCATGAAAATAGCGAAGCCCTTAACTTCTTAAACATAGGTTAACGGTCAATAAAAATTCCTCTTAGAATTTGATTTTTTTTTTTCGAAAACAAAAGATGCTTTTATTGATAGTTAATAAATGGGTGTTTGAATTTCGTTAAAATGAATATTAAATATTATTTAAAAATTTAAAAATATTAAATAAATTTTTAAAATATTTAATAAATTAATTTAAAATCGTTTTAAAATTTAATAAAAAAAAATTAAACTAGACATATCAATTTATTTTAAAATAATATTTTTAAAATTTTATTTTTCAAAATTAAATTTTCACCTAAACACACCTGAATATCAGTTACAAATGCTCCCCTTTCCCAAAAAAACAAAAATTCTCAAATTATAAACCATTTTTCCCTTTCAATGGATAATTAATTTATTAAAAATAATTATTTAAATATTAATCTAAACAATATATGTATATTAAAATTAAATAAAATTTTATTAGCAATAAATTTTATTGGAGATTTAAAATTAAAATTTTATACGTGATGAGATTTAATATTAAATATATTTTTATTAGTAATAAAATTTTATTAAAAAAATTAAATAATAATTATTTTTAAAATAATTATTTATTAATATAAATAAAAATAAAAATTATTATTTTAATTAAAATAACTTTTTTTTTTAATTTATATGAAAATAAAATTTATTATTTTCTAGCGGAAGTAATAATAGAGAAACATCGTGTCATTTCACAGATAAAAAATAAAGTGCTCATGTAAGCTAGGGATGGCAATGGGGTGAAGAATCCCCATTCTCCGCGGGAATTTTCTCCGAAGTAAAGATTTCCTGATTTGTCTTCCCATGTAGGTGGGGATGGGGAATATTTTTTTTCCGTTAGCGGGGACGGGGAGTGTATTTCTCACCCTGTGGGGATCTCCATCCCCGTCCCCATGGGGATCCGTTATTATACCTAGTTAATTATTATATTTATTTAATTATTCCTTATATATATATATATATATATATATATATATATATATATATATATATATATATATATATAAATTTATATATATTTATAAAATTAATATTTAAATATATATAAAAATTAAAAAATTATAATAACGTCTAGC
>CANXYC010692879.1:0-15523 GCA_948193065.1 Aleurites moluccanus
ATATATATATATATATATATATATATTATCTAGGTAAATTTATGATTTAGATTTATTGAGATTTATCTATCACTATAATAAAACTAGTCACTTAAATCTTACACTAGATTAAATAAATATTAACCATAAACAAAGAAAATCTAAATAAGTATATTTATAATTAATAAATTATAATTAAAAATATTAACCCTAATCCTACGTTTAAAAAAAAAATCAAGAAAAGAAAAAATTGGCCAGCTGTTTTTTTTTTAAGGGAAACTTCACAAAATAAACTTGGCTTAAACTTAAATAGGAGGATTTGGGAAGTAATAGAAGTTAGACATATTAAGTAGAATTACCTCTTCCTCATTTTTAGATAATATAAAAATAAAATAAAAATATTAGGAGTTTTTATTAGGATATACAATATAAAAATGATAAATTATAATTATTGTCATGATCCGACCCCATTGGATACATGACCGGCACTAGGGAATGAAAAAGTATAAGATTTTCGAAACCCGTAGTAAGTCTGACTTATTACAAAATAATAAAACTGCAATATTACAGTTGTAACTGTCACAAAATAAGGGTTATTATCATCCATATAATATTTTCAACATCAGATTGCTGCTTAACAAACAACAACTAAACTATGATCACAAATCTAACACTTAATATAATAATGTGAAGCTCTAAAGAATTTAATACAATGAATATGAAATAATTACATAACAAAATCAAATAACTCATCTGCCTAAGAAATAAAAGGCATGAAACACTCAACTTAAAAACTTAATCTTTTTAAGCTCGACCCGAAATCTAAAAAAGATATTAGTAGGGGTGAGCGTTCGACTCAATGAGTTGATACATATATTAATTTAGCGTGCAAATTATTTATTAATCAACATGAAGCGTCACATTACACATAATTATCCATAAATATACATAACATCCATGATGGAAAATATCTGTGGAATCCAACTACATATATGTTTTCGTTTATCGTAAATGGGGAGTCGACCCCCTCCTTTAGCTCTCTTAAAAATCTAATTATGGGGCCATAGTGAGATCAATTCAAATCAGATATTCCTATACTTTCTCATCCATGTCCAGGGGGCCACAGTGAGATCAACTCAAACCATGCAATTCTTGTAATAACATCATCATATCATATCATGTTATATCGTTATTGTTTTCTGTGTTAGTACAGCTGAATTCCACATCATCCTATTTTTCATCTCAACCACATATATACATATCATCAACATTATATCATATGGCATAAACATACATTATTCTTCTAAATCTAATACAATAGTTATTGCTTATATACATATATATTCTCATTCATTCATTGCTTACATGTCATGCATAGATGTATAGTTAAATTAAAATTTATTAACTCATAAATTTGACGACCATCAAACTGGCTAGCTCCCTCAGAGTGCCTTCTGATGACAGTAAGGAATGTATCTGAAATACATGAATCATATAAGAGATTTATTAAAATAACATACAACTTCTAACTCTTCACTAAAAATGAGTTCCAAAAATTTGTCGAAAGTACGGCAGAACCTCCCCTAAAACTGGACATAATCTCATGAAATAAAAACGATAATACTTCTAATAAATATCTCATAATTTGACATTCAATACTATCAATCAATTGATCCTTCCTGGGTCTCCAACTCAACCATAAATATTTATAATTAACGTTGCATGCCTCAATTATTTAATCCAAATAAATAATTTATTATTTATAACAATTAAATAAACATTCCAACTCAATTCCATTATTTAATCCATTAATATTGATGCACCAGGAAAAATAATAATCGCGAATAACTCACTTACCGATACTTAATTTATTGTATAGCTACCACTTCGCTAATTAATTTATTTAATCGTAAATTTAATTATCTCCATCATCCAAAAATAATTTCGATAATCTATTCCGCTACTACTTCCCAATAGCAATACCCAATTAATTCTATTATCTTAATTTCCAATAAATTATTTTACTAATTAAAATAATTATTCACTAAGCTCCAATTCAACTCTACTCATTATTTTATCAATTGAAAATTAATTTTAATATTCAATTAATTCCATCAATTGTATAAAATCTCAAAAATACTAATTCAATACTAATATCAGTTAGCAACTAAATCCATAAAATAATTAATTTAATAATTATCTTTTGATTTACTATATCTCAAAATAAATTCTCGATATATTATAATTACATTAAAATATTAAAAATAATACCATCATCAAAATATTTTTGTCTAAATAATCTATTTATCAAATTTCAATAATTATCTTAATTTAATATCTTTTGTAAACTTAATTTAATTACCTATTTCATTAAATTATTCCGTAATAATTTAACTTTCAGTATCTAAATTCCACAAATATCGTTCACATAAATTTCATAAAAAATTCAAATCAATATAATAAATTTATCTTAATTCTCACATTTAATAAAAACATAGTTACTGATAATTTATTGCTTGAAAATTTTACAACTAATGTCAAACTCAATATTTTTTCATAAATGTCATCTAATTAATTTTCTTAATAACTCTAAACAATCTAAAATAATTTATTCTAATTTATCATCTTAAAATAAATACAGTTATCAAATTTTAACTGCCTAAATTCTCCAATACTAATATAAATATATAACAATTTTCACAAATTTATCTCCAAATAATTAATAAATAATTTTAGAATAAATTAAAACCTACTTAGTCAAAATTTGTCGAAAATCTACGCATGTTCAAATTTTTCAGTCCCGGCTTCGGTATCTGATCAGGGTAAAATTAGTACCATTGGAAAGATTATGAAGAGAGGAGTGTAACAAAATTGGAGTCACCAGAATTGGCAGTCGAAATTGGCCGGAATCCGTCATAGAAGGTCCAGTGATTTTATTTTTCGATCTCCTTTTTCGGCAAACTTTAGGTGGTAAATTGGGTATTAAAAGAAAGTTGGTGATCAAGACAAAACCATAGGAACAAGAATCACTCAATTTTGAGTTCAAATGAGAGAGTTATGACTAATTGAAATTTTTTATCAATATGGTCATGGGAGCTACTTTGAACAGAAATAACTCATTACCGGGTGATCGGAATTGAGCAAGATTTGTGCCTATGAACTCTTTTCATGATAGGGTATATGATGGTATGGGAGGTGTCGACCACTTCCCTCCGGTTTAGCAAAAATAGGTGCCAAAAGTTGGACTACCGACCATGTCCTCTTCTTCTTTTGCTTCTTCTTCACGCTTCCAGCATATTTTAATCTGCTAGCAGCCAATCTGAGGCTGCCACGTGGTATTCTCTGATTGGTCCTTATTTATTTATTTATTATTTTTTTTGAAAATTTGTAGAAAATTCATTTTAAGTCCAAAAATTATAAATAAATAGTCAATAAAATCCTTATAAAATTACTTCATTTTAACATATTAAAACTTTAAAAAATATTATCTTTCAAATTTAATAATGTAATAACCCGAACGATTATAGTGGAAAACCCAAATCGGGTAGGATTTTTTTTTAAATTCTCTAGGGAGCAATAACCAAAATTTTATCAAGGACAATGGAAAATAGACATTAGAGTGAATTATAGAATTTAAATGAGAATTAAATCGAATAGAATGGGCAAATTGAATATAATTGAAAATGCTAGAGTATTAAAATTATAACAAATTAAATTGAAAATACTTAAGAGTTAATTAATGGATTAATTACTAATTAATCAAGGATTAGCCTAAAAGTCAACAAAAGTGGCTAAATAATTATATATAATTTAAAATGATTTTCTTTTCTTTATTTTTCTTTTGCATAATTTTCCTATTGGACCATTTGGTATATAAGAAGATGAGTATGACAAAAAGAAGTCATCATCTTCTTCCCTTTTCTCCCACTGTCGAAATTCCAAGCTTCTCTCCATAGAAAAATTATCTTCTTAGCTTCCTAAAATCATTTGATCTATCACAAATTCCTTCACAAATAATTCTTCCCCCAACCTCTAATTGAATTATTTGGGCTTAGATAGAGATTTGGTGCAATGTTTCTCCAAGGTAAATTTCTTAACAAGTTTTGAAATTCATTTTTGATGAGTTATTTGAATAATTAAATGATTGGGTGATATGTTTAAAGTAGAGAAAGTGATTGAGAATTATGAAATTTTCTGTCTCAGGAATTTCCCGTGACTTGGCAGAAATTTTGAGCTCCATTTTTGTATCCTTAGAGGTAGAATTTGAAAATATGCAAAACACAAAAGTTGTAACTGTATACGTTTAAAATATATGTTTTTCAGAAAGTTTTGACTGAATCCATCTTTGTTGGGAGATATGAGTCTCCAAATATGACTGACTAGGATAGAGTTTCATTTCTGTGAAATTCCTGAGACAGCAGAAAGTTAGAGCTAAGTTTTGAGGTCTTTAATGTAGGGATTTGATAATATTCAAAACATGAAAGTTGTATATATATATGTCAGGAATATTTTGTCTTTTGGAAGTTTTGGCAAATTTTCAATGTATTGTTAACTATGGACTCCTGAGACAGACTGGATCGGGTTAGAAATTTCAGAAGTGTAACCCTTCTGAAATTGATAAATATGAGGATATAGGATCCGAATCAGGGGAAAGTCAAAAAAATGAGAAATATGTCATTATATCTTAGATAAAATTCAGTGAAAATAGAGTAGCATTTGGATCTATACATAGTGAGTTATAAGTGAAAAATCAAGATATGTTCGGGTAGAAATTTCAGGATTTCTGAATGTTGTTTAGAATTTAGGTTTGCTTGTTATATTGTAATGTAATTAGGTTTCTAAATTGAGATTTATGTTTGTTATAGCTTCACAAAGGAGAGATAAAGGAAAAGACAAGGAAGTGGAAGACCACCCTTTTAGTTTGTGCTAGGTAGTTGGACACATTGGAATTTTGGGGTGAGTAACATATATGTTTCTTTACTTGTTGTCTTTGTATATTGTTTCTTTGAATCTTCCCTAAGAAATTGTACTATTATTAAAGTTTCTTGATTATGTAGCCAGAGTTAATTGAGTCCTTGATATATATAATTGTATTGATTGATGTTCATTATTGGACAACATTTTTACTTACCCTATATATGGGACCATTGACAGTACTACTCTCCCGATGGGGTAGATGATTCATTCATCGGGCATTATGCACAGTGTATTGTATTGGGGACCCTATCTAGGAGGGGGTTAAGGTCCTAGACATACAGTCTGATCAACTGTATGACTAGTGACATGCTATTTAACTGCAGTCTTTGTCCATTGTTCATTGGATTTTGCTAACTGTCATGGATATAGAACATTTGGTTCACAATCTTTTCTTGCAAGTGACTAATATTATTGATTATATGATTGTTCCTATTGAACCATATTGTACTTGAAACTTGATATTGAATTCTATTGCAGACCTTATTTCTTGGCATTGATATTATTATTTTGAAATATTGTAATTTGTTATTGAATGACCTTCTTTGTGAGCACCTAGCCTCACAAGTGAAGGAATATATATGTTATTCACTGAGATTCGTCTCACTCCTTTATGGTTTATCCTTTTTCAGGGTTTGATAGATAGCAACGATTTCATTTCCTCTCTTCCTTCAGGAGTGGAATTTGACTTATCTATGTAATAACTCCTTAATTGTATTTATGGGTCTTTCTATAGTAGTTCCATAGTATGTAATAATGAATTTAGTAATAATATTGTAAAAATGGAGCTATGTTAATGAGATGTACTTATTACACTATATATGCAGTGTAAAGTATTGGATTGGGAAAAATGATAATAAATGTGGAATGTACATTATAGTATGAGATGAGTATGGGAATAGAAGTATTGATTTGTGCAGATTGTGTTAATGTTGGTTATGAAGAGAGGGACTTTGGGTCTTGGGTATTAGATTGTAAAAGTAGAGTAGTTATGACAAATTTTCTGTAGAAAATGCAGAATGGGGTTCTACAGGTTTAGATAGCTTTATGCTTTCCCCATACCCTAGGATCGTCATATCTCCTGAAATGAGGGATGTGACAAATAAATATTATTTAAATAGTTAAATATAAATTTAATTTCTAAAAATTCTTAAAATAATAATAATAATAATAATTAAAATAATTTATTTAACTAAATAAATGAGTATAAAAATTAAATTATTAAATAATAACACATAATAATATCACACTAATTAAAATTAAAATGAATTTTTGAAAAATACCTTTCCCTTTTACTTTTAAATATTTATTTTTTTAAAATATAATAAATCCCAAAAATACTTTTATATTCATAACTTTAATTAAATATTAATAAAATATGATTTTTAAAAATATTTCAAAAATACGGATATTATAATTTTTCCCCTTAGTAAAATTCGTCATCGAATTTTCATACCAATACACGGTTCACTTACTTAAATCTTATTCACTATACTTCCACTGCATACTCTGATATACTACCTTCAAATCTTTAACTAATACTTATAGGATAATTAATCTGTCAACCCTTAAACTTTACTATACATGCTAACTCTTGTCAAATTCCATCGATTTCGTAATTTAGCTTCATTTTTCTCAACTAAAATAGTTTATCCCTAAATAAATCCTCAAGTCAGTAAATCGAACACCAATTACTCTTTACTAATTTATCTATTAACCTCAATCACTATCTGATTCCTTAACTCAACACTATTCTTCATATACGACTTTATTAACTATGAACTTTGATCCATTACTCATTTATTTCTTAATATTAACCTTCCAAACTTTGAAACTCATTATTAAATCATCATTGTCCTCTTACTAAAGACATTCCTTACATTCTCAACACTCTTCCTCGGTTCCTGACATTCAATCAATGATTTATCATTCAACCAATTCATTAACTTTAATCACCCTCAATTCTTTTATTCAATAAATTTATTCAACACACACAACTTCCTTTAATTGCTAACTTATATACTTTATTTTACCTATATCTCATATTATTTCTTTAATTCTTAGAACTCACCATTCATTAATTACTGTTTTATTTATGAGCATGTTTCACATCATTGCCCTAAAATCCTTAAAGAATATTATTTACCATTCATTGTTTTCTTGATATTCATATAATCAACACTTATTAATTAATATTGATTCCAAGCAAATCTCTCATATCATACTTCCTAGAAGTCTCATTTCCATATCATACATACAATATCACATTCCAGAAAATTCACATGGTTCGATTTGTTCTTTTTCCTTAGGTTTCTTTCACATTCATCATTAAGCGTGATTTCACAGTCTTACTTTTTTAAAGTGCATTTAACCTTATTCTTACCTTGACCTTATCTTAGAATCTAATGAATCATCATTACTTAAAAGATACTATAAACATCATCTGTCCTCATTCTGAAAAGAGTGTTTGAGCTCATTATATCAACAAAACATATAATATTTAACACATATTCATACTATCAACAGTAACAAATCAATATAAGGATAACGCTGGATAAGAGGCAAAAAAGACTCAACAAGATGAAAAAGAATCTTATACTCTGCATGTTATAAGAACTTAGACCATCTAGAATTTTCAACTTTAAACATACTGAATGTCACACCCCGACTCCAGTGGTGCGACGGTCCTAGGGCAAGAGTAGGCTTAAGGCCACCATAAACCCGTAGAACACTCATATCCTGGATCTCATTCATACTACACATTCATATCAAATATAGATATCATTCAACATTCATTTCTATGATTCATGTAATCATAATTCATATCTTTATATTTATCATTTTATAATTACCCCTTGTTCCTTATTGATCAAAAGATACATCCCACATCACTAAGGAACAAGGGCAGCCCAAAATGTAACAGTTCATACATCAAAATAATGTCATCCTTAATAGCTAACTACAGAGTTCTAGAGTATACTCCCAATACATATAGTACCATAATACAATTCAATGAATATATATAAATATATATAAATATATATATATATATATATATATATATAAATCAAAATAATTACAATGGAGACTTCTTGGAGGAATGAGTTAAGAAGCTCGGTCTTCTATATTAGCTCCCTCACGATTTACACTATCACCTGAAATCCATGGAAGAGGAGTGAGCTTTCAACTCAGTAAGATATGAACATGCAATATAAAAGAAAGATATATCAATCCAAAGAACATGGGTAAGAAAATTGTCATATGGTTATGCTTACAAGAACCGAAGTACTCACAATTGAATAGCACTATCAAATTACATGGTAGAACTGCAGAGTGCATCAGTAGCCTTGGTACCTATCACAACAGAGCGCATCGGTAGTCCTTGCTACCTTATCGCAAACGTATGCTTGGCCAGGCATACGCCTATAGCTCATAGTCCCCTCTAGGTGGAACACTGATAAAAACCCTATTAGCTAGGTTTCCAAGGTGCATAATGGACCAATGAATTTACTCTCATTGGGAAGAGCATTCTATCTATAGGGTCATACGGTTTTAATCTCATAAGAAACATATTGGTCACAAGACCATCAACATATAACATAAATTCAGTCAAGTTAACAAATAGTTTTCATATGAACTTGATCCAAGGAAAGATTGACCAAATCATTTACAATATATATACATGGTAATCACATGAAATAAATGGTCATTTTGATTTGAGAATATCTTGAAAATTCAATTGATAGATCAGAAATACAATATTATATAACATGTGAATCATATATGTGAACATTAGTAAAGCTTGGACAAGTCATCTCAAAGAAACAATAGGCATATGCAATGTTCATACTTACCTCAAATTTTTTTTTTTATCCTTATATATTTTCCTCAGTTACTGGTACAACCAATAATTCTCCTTTAATTTCTTGAATCCTTTTTTCCTATGACATTTCCCCAACTGCTCAAAATTAGGATTTCCTCAATCACAATACATAATATGATTCTCTCTAATTTTAATCATCTTACAACCTTTATTATTGTTTCCTATCATTAATTTAATTAATCTCTTAAGAAAATCTGAAGTTTAAGAATTTGCTTACTATTCATGCTACTATTCATCAAGTTCCATAAATTCTGATATCTTGAATATTAATCAAAATTAATAGTCTTAAATACTTATAATAGAGTCTATATACTCATATAGATCTATTCTATTTATAAAAAATTTCTTAATCTAAAGAGAAAATAAAGTTTGGAGAAAATTATCTTATTTTCCCCAAAAATTGAGTTCCTGAAGAATCTGACTTAAAAATAATGATCATAGTCTTAAATGCACTATCTTAATAATTTAATGCATTAATTTTGAGTATTAATGCATTAAAAGCAATTGGGACAGATTTGAGAAATATAGGAGAAGAAACGAGAATAAAAGAAGAAAAGAGAAGAAGAAGATATCGTGAAAATAATTACTGCATCTCCTCTTAAATAGGCTATTGCTTCTCAGCTTCCCACTTCGCTATACTTACCTCGCATATTACCATTTCGCATATGCCACCTCGCGCATGCCACCTCACCCATCTCTCCTCGCTTATTTCCACCTCGCGCATGCCACCTCGCCAATCTCTCCTCGCTTATTTCCACCTCGCATATGCCACCTCGGCAATGCCTCTTCGCCAATCTCTCCTCGCCTATATCCACTCCGCATATGCCACCTCGACAATGCCTCTTCGCCAAACTCGCCTTGCCTATTCCCTCTCCGTATATGCCACCTCGACAATGCCTTTTCGCCAAACTCGCCTCGCCTATATCCACTCAGCATATGCCACCTCGGCAATGCCTCTTCGCCAAACTTACCTCGCCTATATCCACTCCGCATATGCCACCTTAGCAATGCCTCTTCGCCAAACTTACCTCACCTATTCCCTCTTCGCATATGCCACCTCGACAATGCCTCTTCGCCAAACTCGCCTCGCCTATTCCCTCTTCGCATTTGCCACCTCGACAATGCCTCTTCTCCAAACACGCCTCGCCTATTCCCTCTTTGCATATGCCACCTTGGCAATGCCTCTTCGCATATCTCTTCTTCGCCTATTTTGGCGAGTTGGAATCCTGTCTCGCCAGCCATCTTGCCACTTCGCACTGAAATGGCTCGCGAGTGAGATAAAGAGGCCAAACGTCCTGATTCTTTTTCCTAGTTAACTTAGACACACAGGCCCACAATCCCAAGTCTACCCTTCCAACTCGATCAGCCTCTAACCATTATTGAAATCGAGGAATCACCTTACACTACTTATTCTGCCGAGCTGGAAACCTTCTTTGTCACTCCTTACTGAACCAGCTCGCATTTGAGCTACAGACACCCAACTTCCTTAATTCTTTTTTTTTTTTAACTTAAAGTAGACACTCAGATGTCCATCATAACTAAAAATTCAAATCAAAAGGAAATCAGCAAAATTTATGGTGAATTTCTAAATTCACCCAGACTTTATTGCCCAAAATCATCCGAACAGGTTTGATTAATTTCAATCTCAACTGAGTTATACTTATCCAATTCCCCTGAAATTTAATAGTTAATAATAAAACACATAAAGGAACATTTCTCATGTTTACACTTTTGGCTCATTCAGCCTCAAACATTCCCAGAAAAATAAACATTATCAGATTTCCTGCAGAAAATTGTGAACTAGACAGGTTCTGGTCGAGGAGGCATATCTCCTCACACACACAAAGTTTCACAAAACCCTTTTACAAACCTAAAGATAAGATATAAATCTACAACTTTTATGTTTTATACTTTTCCAAATTATTCATTTAAAATCATGAAATTTGCCTCATAGGATCCCTCCTGAATGCAGATTCTGAATTTCTCAAAACATTAATTTATCCACATTCAATTCAATAACATTAATACATACATATATATAAAAATGACAGGTATTACATTCTTCCCCTCTTTAAATAAATTCGTCCTCGAATTTAAAGAACTTACCTTAAACTTGAAATCAATGGGGATACTTGGCTCGCATAGACTACTCACTCTCCCAAGTACACTCTTCCATAGGTTGATTCCTCCATAGAACCTTAATCATTGATATATCTTTATTTCTTATCCTCTAGATCATTCAGTCCACAATGGCAACTGGAACCTCTTCATACATTAAATTTGGTTGAAGGTCCACTGCTAGAACTTGCAACACATGAGAAGGGTCTGCCACATATTTTCGAAGCATAGACACATGGAATACCGAATGCACATTATCCATGCTAGGCGGCAAAGCCAACTTGTATGAAACCTCTCTAACCTTGCTCAGAATTTCAAAGGGTCCAATAAATCGTGGAGATAACTTACCTCTCTTGCCAAACCTTAAAACTCCTTTCATTGGTGAGATATTTAAAAACACTAGATCTCCTATGGAAAATTGAAGATCTTTTCTCTTTGGATAGGCATAACTCTTTTGGCAGATGAAAGCTATCTTTAATCTCTCTCGGATCAGCGAAATCTTTTCCGATGTATATCTTATCAATTATGGTCCCTCGATATGCTTTTCTCCAACCTCATCCCAACACAAAGGAGATCTGCATTTTTTGCCATATAATACTTCGTAAGGAGACATCTGAATTGTAAAGTGGTAACTATTGTTGTAGGCAAACTCTATCAATGGCAAGTGCTTATCCCAATTTCCTCCAAAATCTAGAGTGCACATCCTCAACATGTCTTCTAGAGTTTAGATGGTCCTCTCTGACTGCCCATCTGTTTGCGGATGAAATGCTATTCTGAAGTCAAGCTGTGTACCAAGCACTCTTGTAATTTCTACCAAAATCTCGAGGTGAACTGAGTGCCTCTATCTGAGATGATCGAAACTGGAACTCTATGCAGCCTAACAATCTCATCGACATAAATCTGCACATATTGCAAAGCCGTATAAGTCGTCTTGACCGGCAAGAAATGAGTCGACTTGGTTAATCTATCAATAATAAACCATATTGAATCATGGCCTCTTGAAGTCCTTAGCAATCCAACCATAAAATCCATAGGCACCCTCTCCAATTTCCATTCCGGCAGTGGCAACTCTTGAAGTAATCCAGAAGGTTTCTGATGCTTGAATTTGACTTGCTGACAAATTAGACATTTAGCTACATATTCTGCAACATCTCTTTTCATTCCATTTCACCAGTAAGAACTCTTGATGTTTTGGTACATCTTTGTTGTACCTAGATGCACACTATAGTTAGAATGGTGAGCTTCCTTGAGAATCACATCCTTCAATCCATTCACAGTTGAAACACATAATCTATTGCCCAGTCTCAACACACCATCAACTATAGTAAAGCTGGAAGTTCTTTCTGTCCCCATTTCATTCTTTAGCTTTACCAATTGAGGGTCCTTATCTTATGCTTCTCTTATCTGATCAATAAGAACCGGCTTAACTTGGAAATGAGCTAAAAGCACTTATGAATCTGACAGATTTAAACTAATTCCCATCTCATGCAAATTCTGCACCTCTCTCACTATTGATCTTCTACTCACTTGAATATGGGATAAACTTCCCAAAGACTTCCTACTAAATGCATCTGCCACTACATTTGCTTTTTCTAAATGGTACAATATTTCACAGTCATAATCCTTAAGTAATTCAACCCATCTTCTCTGCCTAAGGCTAAGGTCTTTCTGCTGAATTATATATTTCAAACTCTTATTATCTATGAAGATTTCACACTTCTCTCCATATAGGTAGTGTCTCCAGATCTTTAATGCAAATACTACTGCAGCCATCTCCAAATCATGCGTAGGGTAATTTGCCTCATACTTTCTCAACTGTCTTGAAGCATAGGTTATCACCTTACCATGCTGCACAAGTACATAACCAAGCCCTATTCTCGATGCATCACAATACACCGCAAATCCTCCTTTACCAGACGGCAAAACTAAGACAGGTGCCGTGGTGAGACAAGTTTTCAACTTGTGGAAACTTCCTTTGCAATCTTCAGTCCATTGAAATTTCACTTGCTTCTGAGTAAGCTTGGTCAAAGGTGCTGCAATCTTTGAAAAGTCTTGCAAAAACCTCCTATAATACCCTGCCAAACCCAAAAAACTTCTAACTTCGAAAATGTTTGTGGGTCTAGGCCAATTAAGGATTGCATCCACTTTCTTCGGGTCAACTTTAAGTCCTTCCTTACTTACCACATGCCTAAGGAATCAAACACTATCCAGCCAAAACTCACACTTGGAGAATTTGGCAAACAACTCATGTTGCCTTAAGGTTTGCAATACAATTCGAAGATGTTCTTCATGCTATTCCTTGCTCTTAGAATATACAAGGATGTCATCGATGAATACAATGACAAACTTGTCCAGAAATGGCCTGAACACCCTATTCATTAAATCTATGAATGCAGCTGGTATATTAGTCAATCCAAATGGCAACACTAAGAACTCATAGTGTCTATATCTGGTCCGGAAGGTCGTCTTCGATATATCCTCATTCCGAATTCTCAACTGATGATAACCTAAACTCAAGTCTATCTTGGAGATATGACTTGCACCCTGCAACTGATCAAATAAATCATCTATTCTTGGCAAAGGATACTTGTTCTTGATGGTAACCCTATTAAGCTGCCTGTAGTCGATACACAACCTCATAGAACCATCCTTTTTCTTCACAAAAAGTACAGGTGCTCCCTATATCAAACTACTAGGTCTAATGAATCCTTTATCAAGTAAATCCTGCAACTGGATTTTCAATTCTTTCAACTCAACTGGTACCATATGATAGGGAGGAATAGAAATCAGACTCGTGCCAGGTAGAAACTCGATACCGAACTCTATCTCTCTATCCGGTGGCAACCCTAGTAATTCTTCTGGAAATATATTCGAAAACTCATTGATTATCGAAATTTGCTCAATGTCTCTTATTTCCTTACAAGTGTCCTGGACATAAGCCAAATACCCTTGGCAACCCTTTCTTAACAACCTTCTTGCTCCAATGGTAGATATCACATTGTATGGTACTTCGCTCCGTTCCCCTTGAAACTCAAACTCCTCACCCGAAGGTGACTTAAAGACTAGTTTCTTCCCATTACAGTTTATAGTAGCATAGTACTTGGACAACCAATCCATACCCAAAATTACATCAAATTCCAATACAGGCAATTCGATCAAATCTACCTCCAAGTTCTTGCCACCTATGCTAACCACACATGATGGATAGAAGTTCTGGACTTCAATCTCTTCCTCTAAAAGAGTAGAAACAACCAACACATTTTCAAGCAACTTACAAGGCACATGCAAATTCTTAGAAAAACATAATGACTCAAAGGAATGCGTAGCTCCTGAATCAAACAACACTCTAGCATTCAAAGCTTGGATTGGAAGGATACCTGTAACAACTGTGTTAGATGCCTGGGCCTCATGTTGTGCTAAAGCAAAAACTCTGCTCTACTTCTACCCATAGGAGTTGATCCTGAAGCTTGAGCCACATGCTGACCTGACCCTCTGCCAGCCTCTATAGTTCTACCCAAAATACCTCTACCTGTACCTAGCTGCTGATTAATACTTCTCTCTCTACTCATATGCACTGTAGCCTGAGAAGCCTGAGGTCTACCTCCAAAGGGTGGCTGTGGAAAATTCTTGAGGAAATGACCTTGTTGTCCACACTTAAAGCATGCTCCCGATGCATAGTGACAAGGGCCATTATGAAATTTTCCACATGCAGGACACAAAGGTTTAGGAGTCTTGGACGGTACAAGGCTAGTTGAACCATGGCTCATCTGAGAAGTGGGTCAATGATTAATTCGACTCTGCTGCAGTCTCTCTGAAGGTCCTCTATACCTACTCCTAGAAGCTGATTGATAAGCCAGTCCCATATTCTTCATCCCACTTTCTGGTTTAGAAGAACTACCTGCTTTGAATTTCTTCTTTTCAACTCTTTCAGATCTAGCTTCCATTTCTTTATTCTCAATTATCCTAGCCTTATCCACCAGCTTAGAGTAGGAATCGAACTCAAGAGCAGCTAGGAGCTTAAATAATGGAGCCACCAATCCTCTGCGAAACCTCTGAATCCGTGCTATTTCTGTAGGCACCAATGCAGGAGCAAATTTGCTTAACTGGTTGAACTTCCTAGCATACTCTGAAACACTCATACCAGGGGTCTGGACCAATCTTTCAAATTCTATTGATTTGGCTTCCCTCACACTCTCTGGAAGAAATTCATTCATCACTAGTTCCTTGAATCTCTCCCAAGAAAGATCTTCATTTCCCCGAAGCATACCATAAATGCTTCTCTTGAACCAATCCTTGGCCTCGGCTTTTATCAAATACCCCACAAATTCTATAGCCCTCCTATCAGGAATCCACAAAATTTGCACTTTCTCTTCAATTTCCTCTAGAAAATCTGTAGGATCCTCTTCACCTCTATACTCTGAGGGCTTGAGCTTAAGAAATCTCTCAAATGATACCTCTTCCTCTTGACGTACAACATGTGGTGGAACTGCTGGAGGAACAGGGATTTCTGGAGCCTGAACTGGAGGTACCTGCTACTGCCTTTGCTGAGTAATGAACGCAACTATCATT
>CANXYC010692994.1:0-10685 GCA_948193065.1 Aleurites moluccanus
TGTCATATCAATATATATAAATATATATAATATAAATACCACTAAATTCAAAAATTTAAATTGTTTTATATATATATATATATATATATATATATATATATATATATATATATATATATATATATATATTTAATTTTTTTGTTTTATACTAAAAATTTATATCTTAAAAATAGATATTAAAAATAAAGGAATATGCATTGAATAATAAATTAAATATATTTTAATAATACAGTTTTCTTTTAAAATTATAAAATAACTAGATTAATTAATCAATCCTCTACATAAATCAAATTTCTTTAATAATAATATATTTTTTATAATAAATAATAATATATAAGAGGAGGAAATTAACTTTGAGGTGCAACAAGACTAAGCCAATGAATAATACAAAGTGCAATATCACATAAGTGGAAGAGATTATAATTGTCTAATGTCAATGGAGAAACCTCTCCTTTTCTTCGAGTAAACCCTTCTTCACAAGTAGTTGCTGCTTCCATAACTGCACTAATTTTCACATTAGAGACACCATAATGGCCTGTCAAGAAGGCTGCAACACCATCCACCAATGTCACCAAAGCATTTGAATATAGCTCCAAACAATCCTGCAAGCAAGCCATTGTAAAAGGGTTGAAACTTTCCCTATTATTCAATAAGCTTTTTATATTTGCAATTATTGTTGTGGCATTTTCTAAAGCTAATTCCATGCCAATTACAGCTAGTCCTTGAAGGTTTGTTACATGGCTAGCTGGAATTACATCCAATGAACTTCGGCAAAATTCATAGATGAAAGAAGATGATTTCTCTGCACATCTTTTGCAAGTTCTGTTCAGTATATCGCTTGTTGATAATTCATCGAGGGCTGAGAATTTTTCGATAGGGTTTGAGAAGAAGAAGAAGAAGAAAAAGAGAAGAAAGGTAAGATTTTTGGTGGAGAAAGAAATATTTTGATGACCCATTATAATTACTTGGGAATTATGTAATTTTTTGTTGATCTCATGTATATGTATATAAGTTGTGTTCGGAGGTGTTTGTGTTTCTTTTTAAAAGGAAATTTCCTTTCCCACAGGAAATGTTTTTTTTTTTTTTTTTTTTGCTTATAGCTACTATATAATAGCAAAAAATGCGTAAAGTGTGACAAGTGATGAATTTGATTTCTCACTTTATGAATTAAAATTCAATTTTAAAAGCTACTATAATGAAGTCTTTTTCAATTATAATAATTATAATTCAATTTTAGAAGTTAGTGTAATGAAGTCTTTTTCAATTATAAGTATAATTAAAATTCAATTTTAGAATTAGTTAGTGTAATGAAGTTTTTTCCAATTAATTATGTCATGAATGGAGTCTCGCCCTATGTATATTTAACTGCATGTTTTAATTTTATAAATTACATTATTTCAATGTATATTAGATAGTTTGTAAAATATTGAAAATTATCTAGACAAAGTAAAAAAAAAATTAAATTTTAATTCAACAAAATAATTTTTATGTTGATACAGGAACGATTTAAGACATATCCTGACCAAACCAGCAAATAATAATAATTTATAAAAAAAATTTCATATGACACACTTAAAATTAATTTTTTGACTTTATCTCCGTATTAATATGTACAAAAATAAAACTAAAATTTTATAATATTCAATATATTTTCATATTCTGATATATTTTGTAAGATAATTTATTTAATATTTTATTTAAAAATTAGTTTTTACATTTCCCTTGAAGGTTGATGTGCATCAATGCCTAACAACACTTGAGTTAAATTCTAAAGGTTAAAATAATACACATTATTGATTTTTTTATTTATAAATTTTTCAATTTTGGTAAGGATAGTCTATGTATATTTTGCTAAACCGAAGAATATATATATATATATATATAATTAAAAAGAAAAAGTAGATCAATGAAGTGATTGAGGCTCATCTCTAATAAAAGGAACCTTCCTAGAAGGTATGTAACCATAGAGCTTAATTTTGAACAAGATCCTAAAAGACGTAATTCCAGTTGTATTTTTTTAATAATAATAACACATCAAATATGCAACAAGAAAATACTCCATCATTTAATAATTTTCTATATATATATATATATATGAGTATTGAAAATGAGAAATCGATCATGATTATATTGCTCAGAAAAATATGTATTTACCATTAAGTTATGTATTGATATGCATAATATTAAACATATTTAATTTAATACTATATGTGAATTTTATTAAAAATTATTTTTTTTATTGGAAGGATGATACTCTCCAATTCCATAATAAATACTTTAATTTTCTTTTTTATGTATCATAATTTAATTATTTTATTTTTTAATTTAAACTGTATTTTACTTTAATATTTCAATAATACCCTCAAAATGTGAGAGAATTATAAAGATGAAAAAATATTAAAGTAGTAAATGAATTATAAATGTTAAAATAGATAAAAAAAATTATGTTCTTAATAATCGTATATTTTGTAATTAAAATAAGGGTTAATTATTATTTTTCTGTTGTAAAATGACTCAATACACTAAATCTCCCTTAACATTTTAAAAATATATTAATTCCCTTCTACGAATATCACAATATACTACTAGACCCTTCCGTCCAATTTTATCGTTAGTCAACTATACAAGGGTAGTTAAAAAAATAAAAATATTTTTACTCTTTAATTTTAATTAATTACATTTTATTTTTACTTAAAAAAATATTTTTTAGGGTTAAAAAATACATTTACATATTTTTGACAAATTTAAAAATAAAAATATTTTATAAAAATATTTTTATTTTATTTTTCAAAAAATAAAAAATTGAAAATAAAAAATAACAAATAAAAAATATTTTTTACTTTTTATTTTTAAATTTGACAAAAATATGAAAATAAATTTTTTATTTATATTAAAAAATTTAAGAAGAAATAATTTAATTTCTTCATAAATTATTTTTAAAATATAAAATATTTTTGTTTATTTTTATTTTAAAATTTGTCAAAAAATATGAAAATAAATTTTTTAACCCTAAAAAATATTTTTTAAAGTAAAAATAGAATATAATTAATTAAAAATAAAAGATAATAGCATTTTTATCTTTTTACTATATTTATAGGATTGACTAATGACAAAATTAAATGGAATGACATTTATCATGAGAATTAGTATATTTCTAAAAAGTCAGAAAAAAAAATTTAATATATTAAACTATTTTACAAGAAAAAAATAATAATTAACTTTTAAAATATTTATTGTGAGATCGAGAAAATATAATTCAACTAATTAATTATTACATAGTCTTTATCATAATAATTAATTAACGCTACATTTGTTTCTCTTCCACTTTATCTTCAGCATCAAAGTACCAACTCCAGTCCTCTTCTTCACTATAAATTGCTTTCTGAACAAGGCACTTGAATCAAATTCGAAGGTTGTTGTATACTATTGGTATATTGTTTACAAGGACTGAACTGAATTCTAAGGGTTGAGAATTAAAAATAATCGTAGATTAAAAGAAAAATCAATTTTATAGTGTTAAGATAAAAAAAATTTAAAGTTTTTTGTATTATTATTATATGGTAAAATATTTATTTATACATAAATATAATGAAAAATTGATAACAAATAATTAAACCTTATTTAGAGCAATTTATATATATTTTAATAAAAAATTATGGAATGTATATATAATAAATAAAAATTTAAAAATTTAAAAGGATAAATGTATATATTTTAAAAAATATATTATCTAAAAATAAAAATTTTAAAATTTTGAGGGGTTAATATGATATATTTTTAAAAATATATAGACATAAAAATTAATTTAAAAAGTTTGAGAGGATTAATATAATATTTTAAAATTTTAAAGGAATTAATTTACAGATATATATGTGAAAAATTATTTTTGAAAAAGTTTGGGCCATGTACCCCAAACATTGAAGTAGTTCCGCCCCTAATGAATCTGAATAATCATGATCTAGAGATAGAATTGAGTCCCTACCATGAGTGATTATATGAGCTATATGGATTTCTAAACGAAGACTCCAATATCGTCCAACGCTTGCCTTGTTTTCTCCGACGATTCTTGCGTGACGGAAGCACTGATCTCGAGCAAAACTGAAAGGTCCTTCACAGCATGGGAGGCCACTTCCTGAATCACTGTCGTCTCCTTTATTAGTCCGGACCTGAATTCCTCAAAATCCTTGCTGTAAGTTTCAATGATGGACTCGGATTTGGTGGCTAGGTTCTTGATCATGCAGCCGGAGGACTATGCTGGAATTGAGGGAGGTCAGGGTTTAGAGTTTAGGAGTCAGAGCTTGGAGAATCGGGATGATTGGGTTATTCTAAGAAATCGCTATTAATGTGAACCGGGTGAGGATTTAGGTGAATCGATTTTGATCAGCCTGTGACTATGGTGTTGTGGTACACCTGCTCGTGAGAAGAGTCGCAGTCCGCATGCCTCAATTTATGAAGAAAAATGCAGGTGAAATGGTTGAAAAATTCAGTATTTTTTGAACCTAAACTTGACCCATGAACAAGTCTACTTGCTGGTAACAGTGGACGTAGCAGCCGTGGCAATAGGGTGGGGAGTGGAGGAGGAAGAAGGAGCATAATGATTGTTCAAGTGCATGAGAAAAGGTGGTCATGGAGACGGAGTTGACTGTCAGCTACTGTTTGGACTAGAATTGGATAAATGAGTTTGAGATTGAGACTCTGATTATAGATATTCTAGAGTAGGTTAGTGATGGTGGTGAGGAGATTTTTACGGTGTAGCAGGATTATCAAAGCTGAAGAGTTAGGGTCGAAAAGCAGTGTGTTCCCTTTCTTTTTAAGAAAAAACAAAAAGAGAAAAACTGTAAAATAAGTGTGAAAATTTAAATATTTTTTTTAGAGGTAGCAAACATGATTTGAAAATCTGAACCGAACTCGTCCGAAAAATAGGGTTAAAGTTGATATGAATTCCGCTAATATTTAAAACAATTTCAATTTGACTCGAATAATTTAGAGGTCAAACTAAATTACGTCGTATAAAAAGAAAAATTAATATTAAATTTATTATTAAATGAAATTTTTTTATGAAAATATTGAAATTATTTTCACTTTAGCCAAAACTTATTTAATATTTTTTTTTATAATTAGTTTATATATATTTATTATAAAATAAACTTAATTATTATCAATGTAATTCTTGTAACAATAAAAATTAAAAATTATTTATAAAACATTGAATTTATCTTATTTTAATTAATATAATTAAATATATTATATTTTTATTTTTATTTTAATAATTTTATAACATTATCATCTTAAAATTTAAAATTATGATAAAATTTTTAAATTACTTATTATATAAAAATATATATCGATGTTCCTGATGAGAATTATTTAATTTAATTATTTTATTATATGCATAGGCAATGAAAGATAGTTATATATTATGCTATAGTATTTTATATGTATAGAAATTATATATAGGATAATAGATTTTAAATATTTTATATTTATTTTATTTAAATTATTCAGTGAATATTTAAAATTAAAATATATATTTTTATTATTAAATTTTAAAATATTATTGATAAGAAATAATTCATCAAATATCTAACATAAAGGTTTAATTTGTGACCTAAAATTAAAAAAGAATAGATTAAAGTGCCACCGGAAATATCTCGATAGAAAAACTCCCATACATAAATTAATAAGATTATTTTCAAAAATAAATATAACATGTATAAGGAGTATTGAGATTAAGAGGAAATGAGAGAGAAAGTTTGGGAGAGTTTAAATGAAAGAGAGAATATGATTTTGTTACTTTTCGTTATCTATTTATAGAAGAAAAATGAGACCCTATGTATTCATATTCTCATTTATAATATATATAGAAAATTTATTGTGTTCCAATCGAAAAGTTAACTTATTTTTTAAAGCTAAAGCTGAAAGTAATTTGAATTCAACCCCAAAATGTTTTATGATTATTTATATGATAATTCACTCAAAATTCAAATAGATCCTTTATGATCTCACTTGAAAAAAAGATAATAACTAAAATAACTTGATCCAATTTAACTCCTTCCAATTTAATTATACCTCTATTTATTTTTTATGATATATACATGGAAACCAGAGATAATATCCATTGAAATTAATAAACATCCTCTACAGCATAAACCACCAAAAAATTCGGAATCTTTCTTCTCACATATATATATATACACTTTATTTTCTTCTACCTAAAAAGCCCATTAACAACAAGTACACTTTTGTGGTCTTTTTGTACTTCACCTTTATGGTGGTTTGGTTAAGGTTTGAAGTTCTATTGGTTTAGGAAGAAAATCAGCAAAGTGTTTTAATGGAGTTCCTTGACTTAGTTCAAGGTGATTCTTTTAATGATCATTCTTCTTCAAGATAGGTCTACATGCTCTCATCAGTGTTTAAATCGCTCCTGACCTGTCTCTGGCATTTCTTGCAACAGTGAAAATAAACCAGCATTTGTTATGTCATCCATGTGATAGATATGTAGCATTTAATATCCTCTGATTTTTGGTCAAGTTCTTCTTATTGGTTTATTAGGTTCAAAATTGTTAGATCTCAAATGAGGAAAACTTTTAGATATATTTTTATTAATAATAATGTAAAAGCATTAAAAGTCTTTCCATCTAAATTGTATTTACTATTATCCTAATGCATATTTTTATTGCTGTTTAAAAAAATAAAAATAAAAAAAAAATAAAGAAGCCAACAAATCCTCTACTATGCTCCTCAAAGAATCCTTAACTGTTGCTCTATTCTTGTGTGAAAGCGAAATCTATAAAATTGAATATGTTTAAATTAAATCAAAATTGATAGTTTCATAATTATTTGATTTGATTTTAATTTAAAAAATTTAATAAATCGAAGAATCAATTTAATTTACGGTTTGAAATTTTTTTCTTTGATTTCAAATCGAATTAAATTGAAATTATATCCGAAATTATATATATATGTGTGTGTGTGATTTTTACTATTATTACAATTAAATATATTTAATTTTAATTTATATAAAATCACATATTTTTTTATTTTAATATTAATTTAAAATTTTTTAAAAAATAATCATTCATAAAAATTAATTAAAGACAAATAAAAAAGAGTTTAATTATTGAGTTTTAGAACGGTTAATTAATGAATATATAAATTTTGAGTTATATATTGAATTATTTTTGGGATATTTTTACCACAGATACTTTATCTTTTATTTTTTTTCTTCTAAATTTATAATAAAATACTGATACTTTATAAAAAAAAAAAAATTTTGATTTGAAATCGATAAATTGAAAATGATCAAACCGAATCAAATTAAAATTAAATCGATAGTTTGACTATAATAATGGTTTGATTTAATTTAAAAAAATTTTAAATAAAAATATTAATTTGATTTGATAATAATTTTTCAAATCGAATCAATGTCACCCCTACTCTATTATATTATTATCCATTAATTAATAAATAGAGGTTCAAATTTGTTTTAGTAAATGGTATTCGGATCATACAGACCTACATTTATAATATGATAAGAATTAACACAAAAATGATATAATTAACTTATCATATTAAAAATCTAAATGCGAATATGATTTATTAATTAATTAGTGAATAATATGAGACAATATGAATTATATATTTAAAAATTATTAAATTTATTATTTAACTTCAATTAATTTATATTATTACATAAAATATGATTAGATATAAATTTCCAAAGAAGATTAAAAGTATATTAATATACTCATATTTTATACGTTATGAGTGTATTAGGTTAAATGTATTAAAATGTTTTTTTTTTCACATGATTCAAGAATACAGTAGATAATTTTTTTTTTTTCTTTTATACATTAATATATATAAATACTGTTGATGAAACTTTTAGCATCGAAACTCTATTGCTAGTAGTGGCAGATGCAAACATTTTCAAAGGGGAACACGATTTTCAGTTTATATTTATAATATAAATTTTATTATGTGTGTAGTATATAAAACTGTAATGACTTATAATTTATTTTAATTGTAAAATCAATTTTTTTTATTTCCTTTAAACCTTTTTTTTTTCTCAAAAATTCTAAACGGTATGTTTTATTTTTATTTTAAAAATCATATAAATTTAAACTCTAATAAAAAATCAATTTAATATACATCATAACCTAATCAATAGAGGTTGAAAATAAAACTTTTATAAATGAATTACTCAAAATCTAGCTATTAAGAAATTAAACTATAATTTTTGGTTTATTAATGAGAATGAGAATCATATATAAGTAAAAATTTCTATTTTATTTATTTATTTATTTGGCCATTATATCAGTTAAGAGGATTTAGTTTCTTGAAATATTTTCTTAAAAAAAACAATGAGAAACTTCAATTTCACTATAAATATTTCAACACAAATAATGAATTCAAATAAAAGATAAAAATGAAAAATTTACAGATTAAATAGGAAGACAAAATCCTAAATTTATTGTCGGTTAATACATAAATATAACTATGAGTTCTTGAAAGGTAAAACTATCCTGCGAAGTTTTTGGCTTTAAAATAAACAATAAAAATATTTTTTATATTTATATTTTAAAAAAGAAATTGGTTTACTGTGCGTGTACATATATTTTATAGGATTTATGATTTTGGATGAGAAGTAAGACAATAAGAGAGCACTTATGTTAAATATTGAAAAAAAAAAATTAAAAATCAAGGGGCACTCCCTTGCTCCTTAGTAGCTCCGCCTATGATTGCTAGCACTGTGTTATTTTTTTTTTCAAATAATTTAAGAGTATAATAAACAAAATATTATTTTTTCTTTTATATATTTATAATCCGTTTGGATGCCAAAAAATTTAGATTTTAAATTTGAATTTGGGCAAAATTTTTTATTTGAATTATTAAAATTAAATGAATTTATATTTGATTTAAATACATAATGAAACTCAACTCTTCAAAAATTTAATATTTTAACTAGGGTTAATTAATATTTTTTCCTTATAAAATGATCCAATACACTAAATCTCTCATGATCTTTTAAAAATATATTAATTCCCCATTGACGAATATCACAATATACTCTCAAACACTTTCATCTAATTTTACTGTTAGTCAACCTTATAAAAGCAGTAAAAAAAAAATATTCTTACTCTTTAATTTTAATTAATTACATTATATTTTTATTTTAAAAATATTTTTTAAAGTAAAAATAGAATGAAATTAATTAAAATTAAAAATTAAAAAATATATTTTCATATTTTTGATAAATTTGAAAATAAAAATATTTTAAAAAATATTTGAAAAAAATTTTAATTTTATTTATTAAAAAATAAAAATTTGAAAATAAAAAATAAAAAAGAACAAATAAAAAATATTCTTTTTAAAAAAATATTTTTTACTTTTTATTTTGAAATTTGTCAAAAATATGAAAATAAATTTTTTATTTGTATTAAAAAATTTAAGAAGAAATAATTTAATTTATTCTTAAATTATTTTTTAAAATAATAAATAAAAAATAGAAAAATATTTTTTAACAAATATTTTTATTTATTTTTTATTTTAAAATTTATCAAAAAATATGAAAATAAATTTTTTTAAAGCAAAATAAAATATAATTAATTAAAAATAAAGGGTAATGACATTCATGTCTTTTTGTTATCCTTATAAGATTGACTAAGAGTTGACTAATAATAAATTTGGACAGAATGATCTAATAATATATTATAACATTTATCAAAAGGAGAGTTAATATATTTTTGAAAAATCAAGGAGAATTTAGTGTTTTTGATCATTCTACATAGAGAAATAATAATTAATCATTTCAAATATTCTTTTTTACCTAGTTATTTCAAATATATTATTTTCATCTTTAATCTAAAATCTTTATTTTTTTTTAAATTTAAAATCTAAAATTTCAAATTTCTTACACTCTATAAATAAAAAATTTATAAATTTATAAATTTCAAATCATAAATTTCAAATCAAAATTTCAAATTCAAAATTCAAATCCATACATATAAATATAATGTTAATAATATATAAAATTTTTATATTTTTTTTATTTATATAATATGAATACGTCGGATGTAACACATCAAAAGATATAGAAATATATATTTAGAATTGGAAATAAATAAAAATTATAAAATATTATTATCTAATGAAAAAAAAAATAAAGCAATACAGAGCAAATGACTAACCATCTGAAGTCCTCGATTTTTTCTTTTTTTTTTTTCTCTTTCTTATTAATGTTCTATGTGGGAAAAAAAAATAGTCTACCTAATCATGTGAACAAGCCAATTTAACACTTGGCATAATTTTTAGGGATAAGGTACAATTTTGACTCTGCCGTTTAGCTCTAGGAGCACATTAGTATTTAATATTTTTTGAGATATAATTTTGACCATAACGTTATTAAAATCTATGATCCCGACCCTTTGACCGTTGACTTTTTTCCCTGGGCCCCACAGGGATTAAAAAAGTATTTGGCAAATTACAATTTAGTTTCTAAAATTTTATTTATTTACAAAAAAGTATTTTTTAAAATTAAAAATATAAAAAAATAAAATAAATTAATAACTAAATAAAAATTAATTATTTTATTTATTTAAAATTAAAAAAAAATATTTTTAATTTAAAATTACTTTTTATTAAATTGAAATAATTAATTTTTATTTAATTATACTTTTCTAAAA
>CANXYC010693016.1:0-16736 GCA_948193065.1 Aleurites moluccanus
AAAAAAATTATTTTAAGTCTAAAAATTATAAATAATAGTCAATAAAATCTTTATAAAATGTATTTCATTTTAACATATTAAAACTTGAAAAATAATATCTTTCTAATTTAATAAAAATTATTTAAATATAAATTTAATTTCTAAAAATTTTTAAAATAATAATAATATTAATTGAAATAATTTATTTAACTAAATAAATAAGTATAAAATTAAATTATTAAATAATACATAACAATATGACACTAATTAAAATTAAAATTAATTTTTGAAAAATATATTTCTCTTTTACTTTTAAATATTTATTTCTTTGAGATATAATAAATTTCAAAAATATTTTTATATTCATAACTTTAATTAAATATTCATAAAATAATTATTATTTATAAATAAAATATAATTTTTAAAAATATTTCAAAAATATGGGTGTTACAATTCTTCTCTCTTAATAAAATTCGTCTTCGAATTTTCATACTAACATACGGTTCACTTATCTAAGTTCTATTAACCATATTTTCACTGATACTATGGTATATTACCTTAAAATCTTTAATTGATACTCATAAGGTAACTAATTCGCTAACTCTTAAACTTTACTATACATATTAACTCTTACAAAATTCCTTAGGTTTCATAATTTAACTTCTTTTATCTCAACTTAAATAATTATATCCCTAAATAAATCCTCAAATTTGTATATCGAACACCAAATTACTCTTTACTAATTTACATATTAATTTTAATCAATATATGATTCTTTAGTTCAACACTGTTCTTCACATATATGATTTCATTAACTATAAATTTTGATTCATTACTCATTTATTCTTTAATATTAACCTGTCAAATTTTAAAACTCATTATTAAACCATCATTTTTCTCCTACTAAAGACATTCCTTGATTTATGTGTAATAACCCAATTGAAACCTAATTTAAAATAACTGAGACCAAAGTTAAAGAAATCGAGACTAAGTCTAGAATAATTGAAACCATAAGTAAACCAAGACAAAAGTTAAAAAAGTTGAGACCAAGTTTAGAATAATCGAGATCATAAGTAAACCAATCGAGACCTAATGACTATAATTTTGGACACCCTTTGGTGTTCGATTTTTAATAAATTCTAAAACAATCTTTTGTCCAATTTTTCTTCTGTAATGCCCTATAAAAGTATAATATGTTTTTATAAAATAAGTTCTCAGTATATGGTTTGAAATTATCGAAATGACTAAAGATAATTTTGAAAATTCAGTTAGAACAAAAACGATAAACTTTTTCTGAAATTATCGGCACCGATATCGCTGCCGTAAAATAGCAGTACGGTCGACGAATGAATTTTTGATTTTGACTTAAGGATAAATGATAATGTGTATGCATGTGCAAATACAGTAAAAAGAAAGAAGTAAAAAATGTTTAAGAACACTGAAAAAGTAAGTAATGACAAAACCATAAATAAAGGAAACTTTAGAGGTATAGTGAAATTTCGACAGTCTTAGTTTCAGAACGGCTCTAAAACTATTTTTATTAAATAGTATTAATAAAAATAAGATATTTGAACATTCATTTTGAATTCCAAATCCCGACAGAATTGTCAGAATAATTAACCGAGCGAAAATGTGGCAAAAGTTGCCTTAGCATTTTTTTTGCCCATTTGTTCTTCATTCCACCGTAGCTTCTCTTCATCTTTTCCAATTGAATTTTTCTTCTATTTTGTAAAGTGAAAGTGTTGGAAACTTGATTTAAAAATCAAATTATCCATCCTCCATCAAATTCAATCCAGAGAAATCAAAGAAATTTCAAGAACACCACACTTTGGATTTTCGGCCATTCGAAGAACTTGAGGTATAATATTGTTTTGTTTGATTTTATGGTTTAATTAAGATTATTTGATGTTAGTTTGGTTAGGTAATTGGTTTAATTGCATCAATTGATGCATTAAGCATTTTTGTCCAATTTCTAAACCCTAAACCTAAGTTGTATGGGTGGATTTTGTGTAAATGAGTTAGGATGTGTAAATTGAGTATAAAATACATCAATTGGATGTTTATTGGTGATTAATTGATGTTCACATTGTTGTAGAAAATTCAGTTGGAGAAAGTTGTCGATTTTGCCTATTGTGAGAATTTGAAGAATTTGGTGGCAAAACAATTTTGCTTGGTGCATTGGAGTGCTAGGTGAGTCTTTTATGCATCATTTGTCATGCCTAAATTGTTAAAATGCAAATTGGAAACCTTATGTAGAAGTGCCATTTTGGCCGAACCTATTAGGACAAAAATTGCCTAGTTTTGTGCTTGTCTTTCATATGGCTTTTGTATGCCAAATTGATCCAATTGTTGATGATTATTGAGTTGTCTTTGTTGCCTATGGAATTTCTCTCAATGTGCTTGTTGTTGATATTTGCGGCAATATCAATGTTGCACCAACCTTGCCAAAAATCCGTAGGCCAACCAATTTGAATGCCACCGTCGCCAGCGATAATGGCATACCAATTGCGTCAACTTTTTTTTGCCTCAAATGACCAATTTATGTTTGCTCCCATTATTGGTTGCTAGACCTTTGGTCATCGTTTAATTGATTATTATTGATGTATTATTGACTTTATGCTCATTAAATTGATTACTAATGAGTTATTGATACTTGTCGATGCCATTATTTTGAAATGGTATCTATTGATGTGTTTATTGATTCTATTGATTCTGAGGTGATTTGATAGATCTGTCACCGATAGGGTAGTGAGTTCATACTGTCGGCTTTGTGCACAATGTATTGTTATAGTACCCTATACTAGGAAGGGATGTCCTAGTCATAAGACCCGTACAGTCTTATGCTTATTTATATATACTTGATTTGTGCTTGACACATCTCTATGCGTTTCATGGCTCTATATCTGTCATTTCCATCTTATCCATGTGATATACTTTCTATTGATGTGATTGTTTACTTACAGTCATATTTTGTACTTGATTCTGTATTACAGAGTTTCTGAGTAGATTGATTCATTTATTTCATCTGCCTATTGCTTATTGATATTCCATTACCTGTTTTAATGGTCGATACATATTAGATTCACTGAGTATCATATATACTCACCCTTTTACTTTTTACCCTCTCAGGTGTAGAGTAGGAGGTAGATATCTTAGCTTTTGACTCTCTGTGGATTCTGTAGTGTTTTAGCAGTGTAATTATTTTAAACACTGAATATTTTGTATGTTCATATCCTAGCTGCTTCATGGGTTTTGTATGGTATAGTTAGTGTATGAACATGTATGTATGAGAATATTGGAGATGGGTATATATGTTGCGATATTGTGATTGCATTGTGGTGATTGATGGGTTCTACGGGTGTGGGTCGCCTTAGCATCTCCCGCACCCTAGGATCGTCGTGATCCGGGAACAGGTCGTGATAGAGGTGGTATCAAAGCTTTGTGTTTACAGATATCAAAGCCCTATGTTTACAGATATCAGAGTACTAGGTTACAGAGAAATAGTAACTAAGTACAGTATGGGTAGAGTTAAGGGAACCATGGAGCATAGGAATTCCCGTATCGTCTTTTGTTGAATTCATCAAGTATGTATAAGTATTCTACGCTTCTATAATGTGCTGAGTAAGAATTCTATTTTTTAGATAATTTTACAGAGATGTCTAACGACGAAGGCAGAGACACCAGAGAGGTAGAGATAGCTTTTAATGAGTCTCTGGTCAGGGAGGCTTCTGTTTTTAAGGGACCGTCTAGATCCCGATAGACTACAGGGGATACTGAGAGGAGTGATGACCCCTGGATATATGAGATGATGAGGGGAATAATGGATTTGCGTAGGGAGCTAGCAGAGTTGAGGTGGGAACAACAGAATGTACTGCCACCTCCAGTACCAACAACAATGCCACCTCCTGTTGCAACTGCTACAATTCCAATTGCTCCAGCTCCTGTACAACTAGCTGCTATTCTTGGAGAGCCTATTGTACAGGGAGTCCGCCGAGTTATTGATGAGGGCAGAGTATCTATGTTTAGCTTTTTGAAGCTAAGTCTGCCAGAGTTCAGGGGCGACAGAGGTGATAAGCCAGTCGATTTTCTTGAGGAGGTTGAGAAGGTAGTTAGGAGACTACCTTGTTCTGATATTAGAGCTGTTGAGCTCATTGGTTTGTTACTGAAGGGGAAAGCCTGGACATAGTTTTCTCGTAGGATGAAGCCCAGACTATATGGCGAGCATCCTTCTGCTTGGGCTGAGTTTATACAGGAACTGATTGATGAGTTCCTAACAGAAGGGGTTAAGATCAAGAACCTGATACAATTTGAGCAGCTAGAGCAGGGTGGTAGATCAGTTGAGGACTACACTGAGGAGTTTATTAGACTGAGTAAGTATGCTACTCAGATTGCTCCTACTGAGGTAGATTTGATTCCCCGGTTCAGGAGGGGTTTGCATGCTTCATTGCATAATGCCCTTCTGGCTACAGAGTTTATGTCTCTGACTACTGTCATCGATAAAGCTAATCAGATGGAAGAGAAATACAGGTCAGAGATAGAGAAGAGGGATCAAAAGAGAAAGGGTGGACCAGGATCTCAGAGTAGGAGGAGGGAGAGCAGCTCCCAGTCTAGATAGATTGAGCCAGTGCCTAGGTTTGATCAGAGACCTTCTTCTGGCAGTTAGAGGAGGAGGGCACAGAGTAGGGGACCATCAGTGCAGTCTACACCTTCCTATTCTCAGGGTTCTTCCAGACCTGCTACTCAGATGCCCCCTAGTATACCCATTTGTGATTTTTTTGGTAGAATGCATGGAGGGGAGTGCCGTAAACAGTCAGGTGCTTGCCTGAAGTGTGGGCAACATGGTCATTATGTTAGCAGATGTCCCTTGTGGGGTAGTCAGCAGCCATCTGCTACGATTTCTTAGCCTATAGTACAAATGAGTCAGAATATTGTCGATGAGGCTCTTAGTAGGGGCAGAGGCAGAGGACAGACATCTAGCAGTAGTCAGGCCCTAGCAAGCAGAGGCCAGGGGTGAGTGTTTGCAGTGAACGCTCAGGAGGCACAGGGATCAGGCAATGTGGTCATAGGTACTATTTTGATACATAATGAGATTGTTGATGCTTTATTTGACTATGGTGCTACACACTCATTTGTTTCACCACAGTTTGCACATAAGTTAAATAAGGAGAGACAGTTGTTGAGTGTGCCTCTAGTGATAGCTACTCCTATTAGGGAGAGTGTAGATGATGATTATTATTATCCTGCTTGTGTGATAGAGATTGATGATAATATTTTGCATGCTGATTTGATTGAACTGCCTATGTTAGAGCTAGATGTGATCCTTGGTATGGATTGGATAATGACACACCATGCAGTTATTGATTGTTATAGAAAGAGGGTTAGATTCTAGCCTAAAGGGCAGCCTGAATTTGAATTCCTGGGTGATCAACGAGAATTCGAGATTAGTTTTGCTTCTGCTATCTAGGTTAGAAGGATGATAGGGAAAGGTTGTTCAGCCTACTTGGCTCATGTGATTGATGTGCATAAGATTTATGTAGATATTGATCATATATCAGTAGTTCGGGAATTCTCTAATGTTTTCCCTGATGAGTTGCCAGGTTTACCCCCAGATAGGGAGATAGAGTTTGAGATTAAGGTGTATTCAGGCACCAATCCGATATCCATTCCTCCATACAAAATGGCACTAGCAGAGTTGAAAGAATTAAAGGTGCAATTGCAGGAGTTATTAGATAGAGGATTTATTAGACTGAGCAGTTCTCCGTGGGGTGCTCCAGTCTTGTTTGTGAAAAAGAAGGATGGCTCATTGAGAATGTGCATTGATTATAGACAGCTGAATAAGATGACTGTAAAGAATAAATATCTATTGCCATGGATTGATGATCTGTTTGATCAATTATAGGGTGTCAGTCAGTTCTATAAGATTAACTTGAGATCTGGGTATCACCAATTAAGAATTAAGAAGGGTGATGTACCTAAGATTGCTTTCAGAACCCGATATGAACATTATGAGTTTCTAGTGTTGCCATTCAGATTGGCTAATATACTTGCTACATTTATGAATTTGATGAATAGGGTGTTCAGGTCATTCTTGGATAAGTTTGTCATAGTGTTCATTGATGACATTCTTTTCTATTCCAGGAGTGAGGAGGAGCATACAGAGCATCTGAGGATTGTATTGCAGACACTTCAAGAGCAGTAGTTATATGCTAAGTTGTCTAAATATCTGTTCTAGCTAACTGAAATGTGTTTCCTTGGTCTTGTGATTAGTGAGGAGAGTATTATGATAGATCCTCAGAAGGTTGAAGCAATTGCAAATTGGCCTCAGCCTTCTAGTGTTTTAGAGATTTGTAGTTTCCTTGGTTTGCCAGGATATTACATGAGGTTTGTGAAGGATTTCTCCATAATTGTTGCTCCGTTGACTAAGTTGACTTGGAAGCAAGAGAGATATCTATGGACTGATGAGCGTGAGAACAGTTTTCAGACTTAGAAGTCTTGCCTCACTAGTGCTCCAGTATTAGTATTGCCATCAGAGGATGAGAAGTTTACAGTGTACTGTGATGCTTCTCGAATTGGATTGGGATGTGTTTTGATGCAGCTTCGGAGAGTGATTGCCTATGCTTCTCGACAGTTAAAAAAGCATGAGAGAAACTATCTGACACATGATTTAGAGATGGCAGCTGTAGTGTTTGCATTGAAGATATGGAGGCATTATTTGTATGGGTCTAGATACGAGATATATACTGATCATAAGAGTTTGTAGTATTTACTTCAGTAGAAGGATCTGAACCTCCAACAACGTAGATGGGTTGAGTTGTTAAAGGATTATGATTGTGAGATCTTTTACCATCCGGGCAAAGCTAATGTAGTAGCTGATGCACTGAGCTGGAAGTCTATGGGCAATCAGGCGACCTTTGATCAGTGAGATGCAGGAGTTAACCGTTATGGGAGTAGAGTTGTCACGACCCACTTTTGGATCGCGATGGTCCTAGGGCATTGGTAGACTTAAGGTCACCGAAAATTCGTAGAACCCATGAACAATCTATTTGTTAATCATTCAATCAGTTTTAATTCATTCATCAATGCTTAAATTCCATTTATTACTTAAAAATTTTACAAAAAATTTGCTAGAGTTTCTTTTGTAATTTTAATGCTATTCTCAACCTAAAATCGGGTCTCTCAAAATTTCACAACCTGCACTAAAATTATTTTTGTACTCCCAATAATTTACCATCCTTATACCCTTAACTTCACAGTTTCACAAATAAATATAGCACTTCTAAATCTCTTTTAAAACATGTAAACTTTATTTTATCATATTTCAGTATCACTGTCTCTATCACTTCACTATCATTGTTATTATCAGTCATTAACATTACACATTACATTTTGAATGCCACTGAATTATCAATTATTTCAATATTCATACATCATTATAGTACTTAATCATCTAATTATACATAGTACCATTGAGCTCTAAGGGTTAACACTCACGACCTTTAGAAAATAAAATTCTACATTGATGTCTTTGACATTCTAAGTCGGAAAAGAAACTGACTTGGAATTAGCCTTCTCTATCTCATTCCTGTAAAAATTATAAACCACAATAGGGTGAGTATAAAAATACTTAATGAGCATGCATACATCGTTAAATATGAGATATAAACATATAATAGCAAAAATGGCCAATGGTAGTCAAGTATTAATAAATTCGATGAAGAATATCAATATATTCAATTTACATGTCAAGGTTAATTAATTTGCACATCAAATATCTTTGAGAGTTTGGAACAAGTAACAATCAAATCGATGAAAGATTGGTCATCAATGTTAAGCAAAAAGATATAAGCTTGGAATCAATGAACAGGTAAACAATACTCATATCATGTAGATAAGACAGATAAAAGGCCAGAACAGTATGAACTACATATAAACATACAGTCTCCAGTCATATCAGTATCAGTAAGCATAAGACTGATCAGATCTTATAGCTAGGACCAGGACCCTTTCCAGCTAGGGCATCAGTAAACAATGTGCACATTGCTGATAATATATACCCACTACCCTGTTGGAGAGGCAACTCTATCAAATCCACATGTAAAATAGGTCAATGGAAATCAATAACAATATCAATTATTTATTAGGAACATTATAGTACAATGACTTTCGATCGATATATATGAGCTTACTGGTCAATCAATATCAATACATTTCATTAATCATGTATCAGTTTCTTTAATTGATATAAGGGTAGCCATTAATAATAAATATCATGGTATCCGATTAAACATTTGGTATGCATACTTTTGGAGACATTTGGGTACATGAACAATCAAGAACAATAGGCTTTTCAATATCAATAACAATCAATGAATATGGATAAATTTCAATCTTTAAGAAGATCAAAAAATTATCAATTATAACAAAGTGATATTTAATCAAGAAGGAAACATACTCATTGGGTCAACAAATCAAAAAATGAGTATGCATAATGATATATACATTACTCGCCTCGCTAATATCTTTACTTTCCACTCTTCACTGTAATACCCTAGAAAGCCATAACAAATATGCATGAAATTTTTCTCAGTATGTGGTCCATTAGTCTTGAATTGATGGGAAATAATTTTAGAAACACAGTTAGAAAGCAAATTTGAAATTTTTTCGGAATCTGGTGGTGTCGGGACACTGCCGAGAAATTAGCAGTCCGGTCAACAGAAGAATTTCTGAAGTTGGCTTGGAGGTAAAATATAACCATAATTTATATGTAATTTTTGATAAAAATAAAGAATTTAAAATCATTTAGGAACACTGAAAAGTAAAGAATGACATTTTGGTAAATAAAGAGTAATTCAAGGTGAATTATGAAAATGGGTTAGTCAGAGTTACAGAATGACTCAAGAACTATTTTTATAATTAAGGATAAATTAAAATAAGCATATTTTCTTTTTACATTTGTATCAAAATCTTAACAGAACATTTAGAATAAATTTCAGAAGATTTAAGGACCAAAATGCAAAGATTGAAACTTGAGGGATTAAGTTGTAATTTGGCACTCAATTTTGTCTTATTTGGGGCTGTAAACCACGATTTCCAGCAGCTTTCTTCTTCATTTTTGTTCTTCTTTTTCCGTGTGATATTTTCTCCATTTCCAAACCATGATTTTCCATTTCCTTATAGTTTTTCTTGATTTTTTTTTTATGAAAATCTACTAATTTGAGGTTGAGTAACTCAATTCTACCATCAATTTAAGGTGAGTAGCAAGGATTAGGGAGGACTATTGCTTGAGAAATTCGGCCATGGAGGGTGATTTTTGGTAAGTTGTTAGTTTGTTTGATTTGATTTTTGTTTTAGTGATTATTTAGGTTGAATTGAATGGGTAATTAGTTTACTTGCATTAGTTTATCCATAATTGAAAGTAATTGCAATTTAAATGTTGAATTTGAAGTTGTAAAGGGTAAGATGTTGAATTAGTGTTAGGAATGTTAAATTGATGTTAGAAATATTCAATTGGATAGGAATGAACAACTAATTGATGGTTAATTTGATGTGGAATTATAGATTGAAGGAAGCAGGTTTTCAAAGTTTACTCAATTTGGGGATTTTGGTAAATTGGTGGAAATTGGCTATTGCATTGGCAATTGGAAGGCTTAGGTGAGTTTACATTGCATCAAATTAAATGAATTATTGATTGAATTGTTGAATTGAATCCAATTGGCAAAATCCCTAAAGTGGCTGAACCTATTTTGCCCTAAAATACCTTTGTGTTTGTTTGGTTTTTACTTGAGTTTCCTTGCCAAATTGACCCTAATATAATGTGGTTTAATCTTGCTTTTGATGCCTTTGAGCTATGAAATAATGTACCTTGCTATTGTGTTGAATCGGCAAGCCAATTTTGCTCCGAACCCTAACATATTGGCTTGTCATTATATGTTACCTTGTGTTTGATAATTTGCCTAGTTTATTTATCATTTGGCTTGTGGTTTGCATGCCATAGGTCTACCAATTGAATACCATTGTCGTTAGCGATAATGGTATGCCAATTGAACTATTGGTTTCGGCCACTGAACTCACTCTTGTTCCTTGCTTTATCTTATTATCACATTTGCTTTTGTTAATTGTAAATTACCCTTTGACATTATAAATGAGTTTATTGAATATTGATTGATTGATACTAAACCAACTATTATTGATTGATTGATATCCGGATGCCATTGTTGCTTATGGTATCCCTTGTTTTTGACCCTGTTATGGTTTGGCAGAACTTCTGATTCGACAGGGGAGTGGAGAAATACTGTCGACCTTGTGCACATTATATATTTGTACCCTAGCTAGGAGGGGTTATGGTCCTGGCCATAGGGCCTGATCAGCCTTATGCTTATTTGATACTAGTGACCTACATGGTCCAGTGATATTGATTAATATGATACTGACGACTTATATGGTCCAGTAATATCGATTGTTGGGTAACTGTTTGATTTCTTTTCATTCATTCCATCTCATTATGTGTCTTTCCATATGTAACCGAATATATTTGCTATTTCTTGACCTTGACTATATTTTGATAACCCTATTATTTATTGTATATCATTTGATTTATTCCTTTGCCTATTGTATCTATTTCATTATTGCGATGCATGTAAATTCACTGAGTATCTTTCATAATCATCCTTTTTATTTGTTTACCCCTTTCAGGAGAGGAGTAGGTAGCAGGATCCAACCTTTTGTTCTCTGTAGATTTCCTGCTTCAGATTTCTGATGTATATTTCTATTTTGGATTACAGTACTGTATTATTTTGGTGTTCATGATCTAGCTACTCCATGGGTATGTATTGAGTAGCTAGGAGATGAACATTATTTATATTTGTTATTGATGGACTATATTGATCATATATGATGCATGATATATATATATATGCAATATGGTGACAGGATAATTGACAGGTTATCAGAATGATTAACAGGATAATATAATGGATGGTAATTATAATAAATGAATAATATATTGAGGTTGATAGACTGTGTAATGATACTGGGTTCTACGGGTGTCAGTCGCCATTGGCATTTCTCGTGCCCTAGGACCGTCGCGGTTCTAGAAATCAGGTCGTGACATTCACTTCTCTACTTTAATCTTCCACTTATATCTTCTTCAATATTCAAAACTATACATTAATTTAAATACTAATAATCAGTATTCTTTTACTTAGGGTTTTAGTCTAACAACTCTCACTTATAGACCTCATTCTAGCAGTTCAGACATTTCTGTCTCTAACTAATCTACACTTATTCAATTGCTTCAATTATTGTTTTTAATTAAACTTAACATATAAGGTTCTAACATATACAAATTTCACATTAAACTCATTACTATAGAATTTATGGTATTAATTTAAACTTATTGTTACAACCAGCCCTGCTACCTGCATTCTGCCTATAAATATTATTCTGGCAGATACTTTTCTTTTATTAATAACTCAATAAATACTTAACCAATTATTGTAATTCCTTTTCATATTGAAAATAGACAAATAAAATTACAACATATCTAAATTTCAGAATTTTTGGATCACTGTACAATTATTAGTGAATTTTTAAAGTTAAACTACTACCCTGAAATCTTTATCCAGACATACCCTATTTCCATACCTATAATTAATTACGTACTCATTCAATTACAAAACTATTTTATAATCATTTAGATCACATATAAATGATCATCTTTCATGTTTAATACTTTCTCTAATTCAGAATCTAAGGTCCTCATATTTATAGAATACTGTAACCTATGTTTTGTTAAACAGTCAATCCGGCCATATTACACTTATGACCTAATATCTCATAAACCACAAATCCAATTGAAAAACTCATTTACAATATTATATATAAGACATAAATGAACACTTTTTATGTTGAATACATCTTCTAATTCTATCTCTATCAGTCTATATATTAAAAATACAATAGCATTTTCTAGAAAACCTAATTCCAGATCAATCACAATTTTTACCCAATAACTCTTTCCTCACTTCGAATTTTACAATTCCTTTTATAGACATCTAATTAACATATTTATCTACAACTTTTATGTTTTAACTATCCTCAAATTCAGTCATTAAAATTTGGAATATTAGTCAAAATTTACTGTCTTAAAATAAAATTCAGAAACTATATAAACCCTAGCTCATTCTTTACATTTTTAACTTAATTACCTCAATTATTTACCAAATCATGCTATAGAACTCTTAAATACAATTAAAAATGATAATTTTAGAATCATTACCTTAAGTTAAACTCTTTGATTCCATCTTCTTTGATCTCTCCAAATAGCTTCATATAATCTCCATCAACTTCCTTTCTTAACTCTTCTTTCTCTCATCTCTTCCTATCTAATTTTAGTTGATTTCTTTGAAAGGAATAGAAGTATATTTTTGATCACTTTCTCTACACATGGTTCGGCCAAATCCTCCCTTATGGCAGCCAACACTTCTGCCTTTATACACTAAAGTCAAATAAAAAGGAAATGTGTAGATAATTCTAGAGAAAAGGAGAAAAGTCACTAAAAATACATGTTGTTTTACTATTTTCTTAATATTTTATAATTAATTAAAAACACATAGTATTTATTCCATAACTTGGCCATTTGGCTGGATGTTCTAAAAAAAAAATTGATATTGTTCTTTTGTCTTTTACTTAAGGGAATTATAATATAAAAAGAAAGATAATAAAAAGACTTTGACTTAGGAAAATTTGACTTATGTAAAGTTAATGTAAAGTCTTATTTTAATCAAATAAATTGCATAACATATGCTCATTCTAGAATAGGTGGGTCCCAAAACTTTATTTAATTGCACTTTTGATCCAAAATTTTTCTTATTTGCATTTTTAACCCCAAAACTTTATGTAATTTATTATGTCTATTATATTTAGATTTAACCTCAAGTGTGTGGAGTGAAATATCTTATTTTAAGTTGTTCTATCATTTAAAAATAGTTCTGGGTCATTTCTGGATCCCAGACGGTAGATTTCCAAAATTATCCCCAAAGTTGCCAATATTTACAATTTTACCATTATTCTTATTTTCAGTATTCCAAAATATTTTTCAACTCTTTATTTTCACCATAATTTCACATAAAATTAACTTATTTCATCCCTCCAAGTATGGGTCAAAAATTCTTAAATTTGCTGGACTGTTATTTTCCCGGCAGTGTTTTCGACACCGACGATTTCTAGAAAAGTTTTGCATTTGCTTTTTAACTGTGTCTCTAAAATTATTTTCCATCATTTCAATACCTTTAAACCATAAACTGAGGCTTGTCCAAGTTTGTAATATGTCAAATGAAAGTACTTTTCACATATTGGTTTATTGTTCATTTGCACGAGAGCATTAAAACTATCTTTAGTGGGTTACTGGTGTAAAGGTGCTACATATATTTTTTTGGAATAGTTATCTTTGGTTTTGGCTCGATGTTCTATTGATGAGTGTTTCTTGCTAAGCATGATTTGTTAAGGGCTATGGAATAACATCCATGATCTAGTTTGGAATAGTAAGGGAAGATTGGCTAAAGAGGTGATGAATCTAGTTGCATTTTATTTACACTAATGGACAGCGACAAGTACTAAAGCATCGATCCAGATTGAGTCTAATCAAAATTATGGTGTTGTTCATTGGAAGCCTTTTGATTAAAGTTTGATTATAATTAATATTGATGATGTTATCTCTAACTAAGCCAATAAAATAGGTGTGGGGTGTATTGGTTGAGATCATAAAGGTAGAATGCTCTTTGCAAAGTCACAGATCTTGCTTGGTTTGTCTATTCCTAAAATAGCAAAGTGCATGGAATTAAGGGAGGGTTTGAGCTAGATTAAGGTACTAGATTTACCTTGAGTGATCATTGAGACAGATGCTCTGATGGTTGTTTAAGCAATGTATGGATCAAAGCAAATGTGAGTAATTTATTGGGCTTCACACTATATTTTTAGTGTAACCTCAATACTTTCATGGATTAGCCCATCATAGGCTATGTAAGAGCAATGAATCACCACTTAGACACATTTGAGACACCGATCCAAATTTGATTCAATAATAAGAGATCTTTAGTAAGTCCAACCTCCTATAAAGGAATATATGCCTGAGAGATTATAGGTTTGGGAGGTTGTTCTTACTTTGTGTTGATCTATTTGGCATCGATATAAAACTCGCTTTAAGTTTTATTTATCCAAAAATAATAAAAGATACATCCAAATCAATCAATCAATCTATTAGTACATCATCGCATAATCAAACTTAAGCAAATAAAATAGGACATGCCTCCGTGGAAGCCCAAAATAACATAAATAAACCAGAGAGGAAAAGAGAAATGATATTTAAACTAAAAACCATAAGAAAACCAAGAGAAAATGAAATGGTACTCTCAAAAGATAAGGCAAACTGCTTCTAAAATGATTGAAATTGGTTATGGAAGTCCACTAGACTAGATGAATGTTGTTGGAATATAAATAAAACAAAAGAGATGAAGAAAAAAAAGGGTTTGGGCCGTTTGGTCCTAAATAACTCGCTCCTTAGTCATTTGGTGTCAACGACTCCATCGTTGGTTTTTTGCAATTTTGTGATTCTTCTTGAAAAATAGATCAAAATACCTTCTATTCTCAACATTTTTCATTAAATCAAGCATAAAGACAATGAAGAATCAAATAAAAATAATAAATAGACAAATCAAACTAAAAATAAATAAATAGAATAATATTATAAACAAATACTTGTGGTAAACTTCACAGAGGACCTTGCTTTTATGCATCAGATGCATGCTATGGATGTGGACAACATGGTCATCTTCTTAAGGATTGTCCACGGCCTTCTTTTGAAGTGAGACAGCAGGCTTCTCAAGCTTCAGTTCAGATGAACAGAGAGAGGAGCATTAGCCAGCATCCAGGAGGAGGTAGAGGTAATTTGGGCAGAAATGTTAAAGCTGGTAGAGGATCAGGTCAGCATGAGTCTCAGGCTTCTGGATCAGCTCCGATGGGTAGAGGCAAAGGAAAAGTTTTTGCCTTGGCACAACATGAAACTCAAGCATCCAACACTGTGGTTACAGGTATTCTTCTAATTCAAGCCTTGAATGCTAGAGTTTTGTTTGATTCGGGAGCTACGCATTCATTTGTATCATCCTGCTTTGCTAAGAAGTTGCATGTGCCTTGTGTTTTGCTTGAGAATGTGCTGATTGTGTCTACTCCTTTAGAGGAAGAGATTGAGGTTTGGAACTCCTATCCATCTTGTGTAGTTAGCATAGGTGGTAAGAGCTTGGATGCAAATTTGATTGAGTTGCCAGTGTTAGAGTTTGATGTAATCTTGGGCATGGATTGGTTGTCCAAGCATTATGCCATTATTGATTGCAATGGGAAGAAGCTTATTTTTAAGCCACCTTCGGGTGAAGAATTTGAATTCCAAGGGTAGCGGAGTGAAGCACCGTATAATGTGATATCTGACATTGGGGCAAGGAGATTGTTGAAGAAGGGTTGCCAAGGGTATTTGGCATATGTTCAGGATACTAATATAGAAGTGAAGAGTATGGAGCAGATTCCTATAGTTAATGAGTTCCCGGATGTTTTTCCTGAAGAATTGCCTGGGTTGCCACCGGATAGAGAGATAGAATTCGGTATAGAGTTGCTACCTGGCACAAGTCTGATTTCTATTCCTCTCTACCGTATGGCACCAGTAGAGTTGAAGGAGTTGAAGACTCAGTTGCAAGATCTGCTTGACAAGGGATTTATTCGACCCAGTAGTTCACCTTGGGGAGCACATGTACTCTTTGTGAAGAAGAAAGATGGTTCTATGAGGTAATGCATAGACTACAGGTAGCTTAACAAGGTGACTATCAAGAACAAGTATCCTTTGCCAAGGATTGATGATCTATTTGATCAGCTGCAGGGTGCAAGTCATTTCTCCAAGATAGACTTGAGATTGGGGTACCATCAGTTGAGAATTCGGAATAAGGATGTATCGAAGATAGCATTCCGGACCCGATATGGACACTATGAGTTCTTAGTGTTGCCATTTGGGTTGACTAATGCACCAGCTGCATTCATGAATTTGATGAATAGGGTGTTCAGGCCATTCTTGGACAAGTTTGTCATTGTGTTTATTGATGACATTCTTGTGTATTCGAAGAGTAAAGAAGAGCACAAATAACACCTTAGAATTGTATTGCAGATTTTGAGGGAGCATCAGTTGTTTGCCAAGTTTTCGAAGTGTGAATTTTGGCTTGAGAATGTGAGCTTTCTAGGGCATATTGTGAGCAAGGAAGGGATTAGAATTGACCCTAAGAAGATTGATTCAATTCTTAGTTGGCCTAGACCCACGAATGTTTCATAAGTCAGAAGTTTCTTGGGTTTAGCAGGCTACTACAGGAGATTTGTTCAAGATTTCTCTAAGATTGCAGCTCCTTTGAGCAAGCTCACTCAGAAGCAAGTCAAATTTCTCTGGTCAGATGCATATGAAAAGAGCTTTCAGAAGTTGAATATTTTTCTCACCACGGCACCTATGTTAGCCTTGCCATCGGGTGAAGGAGGATATGCGGTGTATTGCGATGCATCACGAGTGGGGCTTGGTTGTGTGCTTATGCGGTATGGGAGAGTGATAGCTTATGCTTCGAGGCAGTTGAGGAAGCATGAGATGAACTATCCAACCCATGATCTTGAGATGGCTGCAGTAGTGTTTGCATTGAAGATCTGGAGACACTACTTATATGGTGAGAAGTGTGAGATTT